>NJDC01000628.1:121720-133986 GCA_002245475.1 Calephelis virginiensis | reverse complement strand
AAGGTTTTTTGATAGTATACGTCATCTACAGAAACTCGAGGTGGTATGCGGTATTATCATGTTTAACTAAGTATCTTCACGCCCATATCCCCGAAGAGGTAGGCAGAGGTACAACCAAGGCACCCACGACTAGCCGAAGATACTAAGTCCCACAATGTGATAGGTGGCAAGCCTATCGCCAACCGGGCACAATTCCAATCCCGACCAACATTTTTTTTTATTAGAAAATTGGAAAACTCCAATTTTCTTTTTGTTGGCCGACCCGGGATTCGAACCCGGGACCTCATGCAGTCAAGTCCAACACCCGGACCGCTAGACCACAGAGGCGAAGTTTAACTATTTAATTTATTTATTATCAAGAGTACATTTTTGGTGAATATGTTTGAAAGTTTACAGAACATGCTACTTATACGTCAGCCGTTGCACAAAACAGATTTCAAACATCGGCGCCGATCACATGTTTACGGTGGATGAACAGCTATGTTCTTAGATCCTCGGCTTATATAATTGCCCAAAATAAACGAATTGCCCAAAGACTTGATGGACAATATAATGAAAAAAAATAATCAATGATAATTCAAAACATATGTAAACCATGATTTTATCATAGCATCAAACCAATGTCAACAAATTATTTTAGTTTTTAATAGCTTTATTGTTACCTTTATTTTTTTTACTTGGTTCAATTCAAACCTATCTCTTCAAATTTCATGTTAATATGAATGCTAGTTTCTTAGAAATTTATTTAAATAAAAATTAGTACCAATTGCCTTATTTATTATTATTATTGCTATAGCGTCAATTTGTCTTTGTCTTTTATAATGTGAGACAAGAAAGAAGTTTTAGATCAGCTTACCCAGACAGTAACCTCAATAATTTTGCTTCAGGTGTGGTGAAGTTACTTCGCAGTTTTGAGAAATTGTAATTTACAATTGTATTGAATAGCTTTTATCTGTTTGCTTTGCATCCAATATTCAACTAATTTTGATTTCAAATAAAAATTAACTGAATTGGACACTAAAGTAAAATTATAATAGACTATAATTTGATACATAAGTTTTTAGTAGAAAATTGTTATTATTTATAACTCTGATATACACATTTCTAAATGTTTATCGGTGTTTTAAATAGACAAATATTTTATTACTTGAATGTAACAAAATTATTTTATTATTTTCAATTATATCACTCTATTTATTACAGATTTTTAATATCAAATTCATTCGTTTCATGTATCGTAGCTCAGCAACGCAATTATATACAAAATGTAGCTTTTAAAAACTGTAGACATACGTTATTGATATAGTGAACATTGACGGAGAAAAAATTAATTTTTTAGTTATTTTGAACATTATCATTTTGAATAACTTGTGGTGGCAAGATTCGTTTACAAAACTAGAAGTTCCTAAGCTGGATCACATCTTAGAATAATTACAGTATGTAAACAAAAATTTAAAGAGAAAATAGCTTTATTTGTGGATTCATTCTAATCATTCTGTATAAGCATTTAAATTTGTCTCTAAACTACGACTTACGAAGGTAAACAAAATTACGAAGAAGGTTATGAAGATAAAAAGATAAAACTATCGTTGACGGTAACTGTTGCTCGTCTGCTATTTCCCTAAGTCCACAGAGTTAGAAGATATTGAATAATTCATCTTACTTAATGTTGCCTCAATCCACATTTGCAGAATTATTCGAAGTTTCAATAAAGAATGGAAAAGTTTATAATAAACTGATTTTATATGATAATTCGAGATTTGTGGGCAGTACAATAGGTAAGTACCTAGGCTAAAAGAACAAATTTTCTTAATAGTAAGAAGTATTCTAATTTTACGATGCCAAACATTATACATAGTATTGGTAAAACTGTTTATAAAAAAATATGTAACTATGGCAACTGCCCTTCCTTTCAAATGACAATTGCGAGAACTGACACTTTGGGTATAGAAAAAGGTAAGTCGGTTGCAATCCGAGCGGTTCGTGGCATTACTACTTTGTAGGGTTCCATTGTCAATCGAAGCTATGTTTTATCAGTTATATCTATCACATTTTCTTTTAGACATAGTTACATGTGCGTTGAAAGCCTAGTAGTTGTAGATATAACTAACCGAGTGGACAGACTTTGTCCTGTCAATTTTTTTCTCAAATGAATTAATTAAAAAAAACTTTTTCCTACAAATTTCTCGGTTTTTTTCTCGACAAGAACTAAAACAAAAAAAAAGGTATGAGTAAAGTTGGTCCATCGATTTACGCATGATACGATAGGTCAAGTGAAATTGAAATTTTGAAATGAAATGAAATTAAATTTATTTATTTGCGGAATATGTATATTAAAACGTTGGTACTAATAAGTATATTTAAACATACCAACATGTTTCAACACATGAAAGTGTGCAAAAATTTACATAAATTTAAAGATATTAAATATTTATATCAATTTTAACATTTAAATCTCAACACTGACAAATATTTTATTGATGTGTTTAATAAGCATCATAATTTATTACTAATAATTTTATCTATCTACTGTTCGCTACCACCGTTTCCAACTCTACTAATAGCTAGCTAGAATTCATTTTTATAAATAAGTTGGCAAGACGCCGCAGATGAATACCTGTAATTTTTTTTTTCATGTACCGTATAAGAAAACGCACAAAGACTTTCCTGTTTTTTGATATGACACTTACCTACAGAGAGCATGGATGATACTGGTGCGTCTTTATATTATGAGCGGAGTGTGCAAATCTATCAGCAACCTAAGAGCACCGCCGTTATGGAAACTAAGATATAATTACAGTAGTACTTAACAACAAATCAATTGCCTCTGTGGTCTAGCGGTCCGGAGTCGGACTTGACTTCTTGAGATGCTGGGTTCAATCCTAGAGTAAGAAACAAAAAAATATATATATTCTCAATTTTCTAATACAAGTAACTTTTCCCGGGTTCGATTTCAGCTAGTCGCGGGTGCCCTGGTTGTGGCTCTGCCTACCCTTTCGGGGATATGGGCATGAATATTCCTTGATTCTACTAAAAGTACAGTAGCGTAAAGTATCTTCACGTCCATATCGCCGAAGAGGTATCCAGAGGCACAACCAGGTCACCCACGACTAGTCGGAGACACTAAGTCCCACAATGTGATAGGTGGCAAGCCTATCGCCAACCGGGCACAAATCCAATCCCGAGCAACATTTTTTTATTAGATAATTGGAAAAACCAATTTTTCTTTTTGTTGCCCGACCCGGGATTCGGACTCTTATCCCACCCTCGAATGTAACTTGAGCGTTTTGTTTGTGGAATGGCAACCTTGGTCACCTCGAGTACTTACATTCATCCATATTATCATTGTACAATTGTTTTATCAATGCATTAGCTAAGTTTATCAACATGACTGAACCAAAGGAGCATGCCAAATCTCATTTTTAACCCCTGACGAACAAATATGGGTTTTATAACGTTGATGAAATCGTGTCTGTGTGTGTGAGCGTGCGTGTGTGTTTGTGTTTATGTGTGTCTTTCTGTGGTATTGTAACTTTTCATCGGATGGAGCAATTTCGATTTAGACTTTTTGTTTGGTAGTTGATGTCATTGAGATAGCTTTTATCTTACATATATTTTAGTCGGAGTCGGAAAATTGTAGTTTTAATATGACATTACAGATTATCCGTAGCGTTCGGCTTTTTGTATTTCGGTTAGGTACATTTAGCTTTATTTTTTCTGACTTAACCAACTCTAACTTCTATTAAAAACGTTGGGATCAGCATAGAATTATGCAAAGTGAGTTCTAGCATTTAGATTCAAAACCTGGTTCTGTAACTTTTTTAATTTGTTTCAAATTTGTTTAGTGATTTTCGCGTCACATCTAATAATGCGTATTTTTGTTTACTTACGTTCAAATTAATTGCTTATCTAAGATAAAATGTAGGGCTTAGTGAATAACTTAACTAGTATATTGGGATTTTGGGATTATACATATCAAATTTTTACATATTTTTATGGATGCATTGAAAATTGTTTATGTTGATTATTGCTGTTTTATTACGTTTCAATCGTTTCTTTCTTTATTTCACCGAACTCATTAAAAAAGTTTCTACGACGAATACCATGAAAAATTAAACTCAATTCATGCCATTCCACGAAAAAATTAATTTGATAAAGCCATTCCGATAAAGTAAATTTACTGAAACGTGTACAGAATTCCCGCCACAATTTTTGCGACAAACTCATAATTTCCCCAGCCGATAGATGTCAGAAGTAATAACTTTTCCCTTAATCAGACCTTGTTGCGAACTCACCTTCAATTATGTAAAGTTATAGTTTCTACGTCTCCAGATGAAACTTTGTGTGAATTGTTAAATTCCATCGCGAAGCCAGCTCCTGTGGCGGCCGCACTTTGTAACAAGAAATTAATAATGTATGCCCGGAGCCTTGGGTATAGTCTCGTCATTAAGTATCTAGCCGGGTCGACAGGTGAGGTATAAGCTTCGCAATGACTAATTCAACTATTACCCGAGTGATTTGAACTGATGGAAGTGTCAGAATGAATAGGGATCAAAGGGAATGTCTAATGGTACCGTGGTACCTTTGATGTGAGAGTGCAAGATGTGGCTTTGTGTTCTCGGGATACGTTCCGTGGCTTTAATTAAGGGATTCATTTGTTTCTGTTTTATTTGCAAATGACTTAAAGGGAGGAAGCTTTACAAACATATACAAAATGTGTCATCAAAGTTTGACGTTTTCTTCATATTGATAAGATCCAAAAACGCATTTAAAGTTTTTCTCGTTTTTTTGTAAAAGTGAAATCTATAGATTCAAACTCAGTAAGCTATAGTTTTGTTTCGCATTAATAGCGCTATTTATAATATAAATTTAAGCGTAACGAGCGAGCTTACGTTATTTTTGAAGTGAAACTTCTTTAGAATCGTTGTGATTTCAAAACGGGTGCAACGGAAAAACGACAGGTAAGAGACACAAATATATATTCATCTCATTCTTTTGCAGGTAAGAGACACAAAGATATAGTCATCTCATTCTTTTGTCGATTTACCGAAGTTTCACTTCTATCGTGTGTGAATCGCACACACACCTTTTTTGTATAAGGTGATTTTTTTATTACTTATTTCATTGAAAAACCACAGAACATTCAAAAAACTATGTGTATAAAGCTTAGGAGTTCTACTAATAAAATATAAACGACTCGGGTTCGATTCCCGACGGGGCAGGCATTTGTGTCATGAACATTTAGATGACTGCATTTCCGGGTCTGGGTGTTCATTAAATTTATTCTGGTATCTATTTAAGTATTTAAATGTATTAGAATCGTTGACTAACACCCTTAACACAAGCATATAATTTGCTTACTTTGGGGTTAGATTTCGTTTGTGTGATTTGTTTAGGGATATTTATTTATTATTTACCTATAATTGGTTACATATACATATAATATAGAATTGTACGGTACTTAATAAAACATATAAGTACTTATAATTATATTACAACTACAAGTAGCTGAGCTGAAAGAGGTTGTCCCGTCGTAAGTATAGATATTTTTATGTGATTCTCCTCCTGTTAATACCCAACACAACAAAGAAAGAATTAGTGAAATTGTTTCACTTGTTCATGGTTGATGGATTGGCCAAAAGAAACAGCCATTCATTTTTATTACAAAAAATAATCTTGATAAAGATTTTGTTTTATGTACTACATTTCAATAATAAAATAATAATTTACATATTCCATGTTTTGTTCCAAATAATTTGTATAATAAATACTATCTGCTCGTAATAAACGAGCAAAGCTCATTACCAAAAAAAAAGACTAATATAATGAATGGGCTGATTTCGCTTATACTTTTTTTTCACACAAACTGTCAATAGATATTAATGTAACAAAACAGTAATACGAAATTCGCTGGGTCGATATAAAATTACAGAAAGGTTGTATATATTTAAATTTTAAAAAAATAACAAAAAATATTTTACGCAAGCAAAGACGCCGGTAGAAACTATGCTTAGATAATCGTCGAAATCCTGTCAAAATAGGAAAAACAGAACCACAAAAGCGCGTAGTCCTTGGTCCGGAATACTTCAAATAAAGTATTGCAAGCTTTATTCATTTAATTAACGATGTAATACTTACTGTACAATACTAAACCGAGTAAGTTTGTCACTTAAAACAATTAGAACCGCACTACGAGCTGACCACTTTTATGGGGACCTCCATATGTGGAAACATTCCAAACCACAGCACATTAAAGCTACAATAGACCCAGAGTGCCAGCGACCGTCCGCGTTACTAAATGTTTCGAATTAAACCGGAAAATTAAAACTGTGCTACAAAGTACAGTGCCTTTGTTTTATACATTTTTATGTTCGAGATCAGCTAACAAGATAACAGCGCACATGGTAAGAGACAACCGTGGCTTACAGACACTATAGATGTTATAGGTGCGTCGCTGTCTTGAGGACAGGATGGAAGGCATTTTGCGCAAGTCGGCTACCCTACCCTTCAGACTAGAACGTGGCAGTTAAGGCGTCAGCAAAAGGAAATGCAGTGTATCCCTACTCGGACAAGTTGTATATGTATATACTGCGTTCACGCCTATATCTCGAAAAGTGAATGTGAATGTGAAATGAGAAGAAGTAATATTATGTGTATTAGGTAGTCGAGTGATATGCAAATACTTACACAAATCTGTATTAGCTCCTTACCTAATAGAGCTGCAATAGCGTCAGTGCTTGCTATTGTCGTGTAATTCAAACGTTGCCTAAAATATCACACATGCACGTAATTCGATCATCATAACTTGTTATACCTAGTAAAAAAAGCTAAAACAACTAATCTGATAATAAAAAAAAACTTACTTTAAGATTTTTTAGGCACAGTCCCAACCTGAAGATAGAATATTTTATTTCTCGTTTGTCACCTTTAAATACAATGATAAACACTAACGTAAAATAATAATATCAGACTTATTTACTTAATTATTTTATGTCGTATTTAACTTATTTTGGCAATTTATAACAGTGTTATTAAATAAAAAAACTTTGCTAAATTTCTTTCGCCGAATATTCACTGTATGTGACTTCGATTCAGTTCCGGTGGTATTTGACAACAATGTCGGTGCACAAAAGCATGGTCAGTGCAGCTGTATGGTCTTTTATAGCTGTGTAGTTGATTTTTGTATTATTAATAGTTTTTTTCTAATTCTGACGTTAAGTGACAGGATCAAACAGTACAAGGCGTTGTAGAATGATACTGTTACTTACAATAATATATAAATTTAGGACCTCTGTGGTCTCGAGGTCCAGGTGTTGAACTTGAATTCAAGAGGTTCAGTATCGATTCCCACGTCAGGCAACAATAAAAAATCAATTTTTTTTTTAATTTTTCTAATAAAAAAACATAGCTAGGAATTGGACATGTGCCCGGTTGGCGATAGGCCACCTATCACATTGTGAGACTTAGTGTCTTCGGCTAGTTGTGGGTGCCCTGGTTGCTTTTGCCTACCTCTTCGGGGATATAGGCGTGAAGACACTTACTTACTTACTTACATTTCGGAACGTTTTGAACTTTTAATAACACATCAAAGAAGTTTTTGTGGAGAATCTAAAGGTTATTTGTACATAATATCATGCTTCTTGTATACATCAATACACTTTTCTCTAATAATGGGCTACAACTTTTCTATATTATACACACATAAGGGAGATGGGCGTAGGAGAAAATTAAAAAAAAACTTATTTATAATTCAGCTATATTAATTACATTTTTCCCATAAAGTTTATTATTTAATGCTTTTGACTGAAGCATTATTATGTTTTACAGTATTGTAACAATAAAATAGTTGTAGGCAAAATACGAAACCCTTGCAATTGCCCGTTTTGCCCAAAGAATCTAGCGAGGTCTCGTTACGGGCATAGCTGGCAGCTTCAGATAAAGAAAGCGTGTCTAAAATTTAAAAAAAACTTTCAAAATGTTTATATTCCAATTACTCAGAAGTCGTACTCTCACAATTTTAACAATATAAATTTCCACTAATTAAGAAAGTTTAACTCTTTCTATCTTTTCAAAAAATACATTGTTATGGTTAACTATACGAGTACAATAAGAAATACACACTTACTCGCTATTCCATGACATAAATAAGTATATTGCTGACAGCGATATTAGGCTTACAGTATTAGTTCCTATTTAGGAACGCTTTGAACTTTAATAATACATCAAATAAGTTATTGTTGGATGAACCTAAAGGTTATATGTACATAATGACAAACTCTCTTGTAGACATTAAGCTCAACGACTTTTCTCTAGACATAATTAATTTACATTTTATATGCGAATGGTTACCGAACAAGCACATGGGTCTCTTGATGGTAAGAGATAACCGTGATATAGACAACATAGATGTTATAGGTGCGCCGCTGTCCTATGGCCGTGATGTTGAACCTATTGTGCGAGTCTACCGGCTATCTTCCCTCCTATTTACTGCCACTTTTTATCCATAGCTTGAAAACTGAACAAGTTCTTTATTTGAAACCCGTCCTTCACCTCCTTATAACAGGTTTACGCTAATGAGTTGGTTATTTCCATTTCCTATCCTAGAGCTTGTGTCAATTCTCAAAAATTATGCCCACTAGTATACTTTAGCTTTTTACCCGAACACAGACATGATTTTATTTTGGCTAGTTTGAGTTTTATTTTGGCTAGTTAGTAGTTGAGTTGTCTTTATGTTTGTTCGCAAAAGCTGCTGAACTGACTTTTATGAAATTTGGTACACACATAGAAGGTAACAAAGGTAAAAATTTGGATTAAAACAAATAGGATATTTTTTATCCCGAAACAATGTTCCAAAATTTAAGCTACGGTCATGGTGTAAGCAGTGGTAATAACACAGATAAAAAAATAAACACCCGTTTAACTAAACATTGTCTAAAATTAACATCAAACCAATTATACTACAAGTTGATGATGTGGCAGCATGTTATTGATTGAAAATACAATTTTTGACAGTGTTTAGAAAAAAATGTATTCAACAAGTGTTGAAATTTTTGAAATAAGACGGGTTATATATCTAACCTACAATAGTCGGAAATCCGAAGTTAGGTTAGCCAAGCTGATAATAGGATAAAACCGGTTTTATAGCAAATTTAGTACATCAAAAAATATATTAAAAATGGGTTGCCTGAAAAAATGCTGGACATTTTTTATTTATTTTTTAAAATGTTTTTTATTTATTAATTTGTGCAATATTAGGATATTATCCTGACTTAAAGTAGGAATAAGGCGAAGTTGCAGAAGTTGGGTTGCCTGTTGTTTATCTGGATTGCCAGTTATAAACAGATAATTGTCGATGCTAGTTACTTTCACGGGATCGGATAATAGGAAAAAAAACATATTGAAGTAGGTGCAGTTTCATTACAATTTTTACAATTTTTATTACAATTTAAGTTGATATATAGGGTTGCTTGAAAAAAAAATGGAAATGTTAAAAACATTTTTTTAAGTTATACTTCTTTTGGCGCGATTGGGAAAAATGATGAGAGTGATTTTTTACGACGCGTGCGCACACCGACAGATAAATGTGACAGTCTGAAGTTAATTGCTACCGACAGAAAAAAGCAGCACCATATAGTTAGTTGCGAACCAAAAAAATTATGACGCATAAATAAATTTTATTTCGATTATATTTTATGATTTTTAATTATTGTTGCACGCTATTTATGTATGAATGCGTTGTGTTATTATTTGGTATTTTTGGATTGTTACGCCAAAGAAGTATAACTTCTTACGTGCGTACATGAGTACAGACACTCTTTTTTTAATAATTAAAAATATTCGGTCCAGGATTTTTTTAGGCAACCCATTTTTAATATATGTCCTGATATTCTAAAAGTTGCTATAAAACCGGTTTCATCCTATTATCAGCTCGGTGTAGGTCGACCTAACTTCGGATCTTAACTAAACTACAAATATGCATACAACAGCCAGTCAATAAATAAACAAACATCCCTGGGCAACTAACACAAATTGAAACTAACCTAAAAGTAAGCAAATTATATGCTTGTATTATGAGTGTCAGTCAATGATTCTAATACATAGAATTACTTACATATCTATACTTATAAAATAACATGTTCTGACTGATTGATTCGTCATCGCCGAGCAAAAACTATTCGAGTTACAGTTATGAAATTTGGTGAGTGGGGTTTTATTGAGTAGCCACTAAAGATAACATTTTGGAAATTCTACCTCCATAAGGGTGAAATAGGGGTTGAAAGTTTGTATGAAAAACCTTATTTTTTTAAGTTAAAATCACGAAACTATTTTTTGGCTAATTATTAAAAATGAGTACATACGTATTACCCCTAAGGAGGTGAAATAGGGGTTGAAAGTTTGTATCAAAGTCCTAATTAATGGACTATAATCAGTAAATATAGTAACTGCTACGCGGGCAAAGCCGCGGGTACAGCTAGTAGATATATACCAGAATAAATGTAATAAACAACCACACCCGGAAATGCAGGCATTTAAATATCCATCATAAAATTGCGTTGGGAATCAAACCCACGCCTTGTTATTGGTCCTTGGAGTTAAGCGTGTAAGCTAGCCCCTCGACCAACGAGGCGGTCAACATACAACAACGGTTATACAAGCTAGTTCTAAAGGGTGGAAAACACGCCTTCCAACAAGGGTAACCTTGGATGGAACTTTGTTTCTATTTTTCGCTTATTATTAAATTTAAATTAAATCTGCGGTCCGGATGGGAGCAAAACAATGTCTGCATCCTTCAAAATAAAAAAAGAAACCATACTATAAACATTATTTATATGTTTTTTGGGGGTTTTGAAAATTTTTAATTTTTGGATTAGTCAAGACCAATAACAGAAAATATAAACAGAAAAAAACATGCTATAAACATTACTAATAGGTTTTGTCGGAGGTTATTGAATTTTTTCAATTGTAGGATTAGTCAAAACTAAAAAGAAGCCATACATACCAAATAACAAACAAAAAGAAACCATACTATATACAACCAAACTACACCGAACATACAAAAAAGAAACTATACTATAAACATTACTAATAGGTTTTATCGGGGGTTATTGAATATTTATAATTTTAGGAATAGTCAAAACCAAAAAGAAACCATAAATAACCATATTACACCAAAACATACAAAAAAACCATGTGATAAGGATAATTTACACACACACAGAACAACTACTGATCCGATTCTAGTGATTTTAATATTGTTCAGAACAAAAATAGATTAAACCTTAAAAATGGGCATACATTTTTAATACCAAACCTTAAAGTTGCCACAGCGAAAAACAGCTAGTCAAGGACATAATCAATTATTCAACATAATACTTCGTAGTTTACGTATGTTTTCTGAGGTACGTGTTATATTAGCAACTCAAGCGAACTTTCTTGACAGGAACATGGGACCTCCCTCTTGGAATTGAAATTGAACACATGGTGCCTGTCCCGTCATGCTTTATCACAAGATAGATGAAATACTCCTCTGTTATTACTTTTTAGGATAATAGATTTTCCGGGTTTGCTCTCAGTTGACAGTAAATCGAAACTGCTTTGAAATCTTTGTGACTTGAAATCCGATAAAACGGAAATACGTTGCGATAACGAAACATAAGTGTATAGAATTAAGTCGGCTAGGTCCGGTTCGGATCCAGTTCAAATCTGGTAGTATGTTTAAGAATTACATACATATAGAGGGTGACATTTGAAGTACCAGCCAAATTTTGAGAATCTATTCGGAATCTATTCGAAACTAGGTCAACATACACCGAACCGATAATAGGATGAGACCTATTTTATTATTAATTTTGTATATCAGGATTCGTATTAAAAATGGTTTGCTAAAAACTTGAATATTAAAAATAAAAATTGTTACATTATATGTTGCAAAATTAAGATAATAAGAAAATTATATCCCGACTTAAAAAAGACGTATAGAATGTGCATGTGGCCTGTTATTTATCTGAGCAACCAGGTATAAACAGATGTGTTTATAACTGGTTGATTTCAGTTACTTTTACGGGTTCAAGAAAAAAAGAAGTCAACTCTTATTAGGGGGGCCCGCGAT
The DNA here is from genome assembly GCA_002245475.1 of Calephelis virginiensis. Lineage (NCBI taxonomy): Eukaryota > Metazoa > Arthropoda > Insecta > Lepidoptera > Riodinidae > Calephelis > Calephelis virginiensis. Next base: position 121,877 of record NJDC01000628.1, on the reverse strand, counting down.
GCTAAATGTTTAGTAACTCTAGTATTATGGGGACCAATTGGTTTTTTGTCAATTGAAAAGTAGAGAGTAAAAAAGGTCATGTGATGTTTTTCTTTTTAGCGGTGCGTTGAACATCTAGAACTTATAAGAACAATTACAGACACTTGATCATTGGCGA
>NJDC01000628.1:79496-112147 GCA_002245475.1 Calephelis virginiensis | reverse complement strand
TTAACATGATCGCCTCCGTGACTGCTGGGTCCAAGTGTTGGATTTGACTTCATGAGGTTCCGGGTTCGATTCCTGGGTCAGGCAATAAAATGAAAATCCGTTTTTTTTTTTCATTTTTTTTATTTAAAAATTGGATTGGATATGTGATCAATTGGTGGTAAGCTTGCCACCTATCACATAGTTAAACATGAAAATTTGGTACTTTGTTTGAACCCTTTTAGTATCTGGTGCTGTATATTTAATGAAGATGCCTTTGATATCCTATAAATAAATCAAAGCCACATCTCAATTCCCAACCAGCTAAACATTTAAAGATGTTATTGCTACTATATTTCATTAGCATTACCATATGTAGTTGGCTATAAAATTTACCAGAAAGGTCCCTAAGTACTTGTTTATTGCATGCGGCAGCATTTTTTACCAAACAAAAAAAGGCAGTCAGTAGATGTCCTAACCATTGGTACAAAAACTTTAATTTATTTTTTAATTTATTACAAATTCACATGCTTACACATTAAATTCTTAAAACCACAAACTGAAATGGTATGGCAGAGTAAGTCTTAGACTCAACATAAAAAGCTGTTTGCATTTGGTCTATAAAGATTCATATAAAGATTTTTTTCAATACCATAGTTGCCGTAGATGGGACAGATATTGGTACCTATAAAAAAAGTCAACAATAAATCACCTCCATGGTCCAGGAAGTCTTTCAAATGATACAACAGGATTTTATAATGTAAACAAACTGTTAAAAGATAGGTACATGTGGTAAAATAGTTGATTTTTATTGTATGTTAGTAATAAATTTACTTATAACATTCTGTTACCTACACAATGCAAAGCCCAAGTAATATCTTTGAACCTGAATTTCCCTGGTTTGACACACATTACAGCAATTCAGAGGCACCTCATTGACAAAAATATTACATTGGGTTGGTCTGGATCTGTCGAGTTGCATTAACCAGGTTCCTCTGTACCAGGGAGCTCATAAGAGGCGAGCACAAATTATTTTCAACAAGATGAAGTGATGTAGTGCTGTGCAGCAACTTGCCCAGTTACCTGCCACTTCCACAATAATGGCTTGTTATTTTCTGGTCCGGACGGTAAGGTTACCTGTATACTTGCACAATAGCCTTAATATTCCAGCCACAGGACAGCAACGCACATGCAATATATCATTTATGGTGTCTAGGGGCCACATTTGTCTTTTACCATCAGGAGAATCCAAAGTGTGGACTGAAAAGCAACATTTAATAGTAATTTAAAAAAAACATACATTCTTGACATTTCTATTGGGACTAATAGAAAGTATATCATTTAATCAATTGGAAAAGCAAAAAAAAATGTGTATCTCACATTTTTGGTATAGAATAGTGATGCTTATTCTTTATTATTATTATTCTTGTAGGTTTTTATAAAGTTGAGTGTGAGTCTTAACAGACCTGCACATCATAAGTCATGTGGACAAAATAGATATTTCTATCCTCAAGAAATATAGACAAAATGTTAAAGTATTAACAATTTTGTATGGTATTTTCTATTGATAAATACTTGATACATACTCAGATCAATATCTATGTGATGTTCACGTCTTCATCGTTTAGCAGAGGCGATATAAAAATAACAGGAAAGAACACAGTCAAAAATTTATTACAAAATTCAATTTCATATTAAAGGTATTCTTCTTGGTTTTTTCAGACGACTTTGATGCTACTGCTCCGTATGAAGATATTAATTTTCTTTATATTTTGTTGATCAAGTACCTAATAAATTCTTAAAACCCAAATATTTTCTTTATTAATTATAATTCTGTAAATCTTACATTTTTAGTTATTGTTCTACTAAGTTAGGTAATAAGCACATAGCTCTCCAGAAAAAATTTTGTCTTCTAGACACCATAGATGTTATTTAAATCATTGCATGCATGCATACTGTTTAGAGGCAGAGGCATTGGGCCTAATGGTTACCTGGAAATGACGGAAATCTGTGTATGAGTATTATAAAAGCAACCATATTATTACAAGTAAGAGAGAAAAAGTAAGTAAAACAAAGGTAAAAAACAATTTTTGTTTAGTCTAGGAGAAAATTTGTAACGTATCTTTTGAGTTATTTTATGCATTTTTAATTATTTATACGGGATACTCACGATCTCTTTTTATTTTATTTGTTTATAAAATAAAAAGAGATCGTGAGTATCCCGTATAAATAATTAAAAATGTTATTAATTCGCGACGATTTAAGTTTAAAATCCTATGTTATTTTATGCAATTTAAATAATAATATCAATGTGATAAAATTGCTGAATTGTCTATTGTAAATAAAAAACAGTTTCTTAAAAATCAAAGTTAGCTAACTCACGTCTAAAATTTTATCAAATTATCTATATAATCTATATAACTGGATTTTTTTGATAAAAACAATGTTAACAATTTTCAAAATGCAACTGCACTTTTTAGTTTTTCTTACTTAATGAAATAATATATTCTTACTTTAAAACACACAATTACATACCTGATTTATTACTAACCTAACCTAACCTAACATACATTCACTGAGTATTAAAAAACATCACTGAATTTCTCACTTTTATAATACAATAACATAATTTTATATTAAAAGAAAAGAGATAGGTACTACACATCACCGTCATTGAAGAATCTTCAGTCCAAGTTACATGCAGATAGGTATAAAGATATCCTATTTTACTCTTATTTATATAAGTACATATTATAATGTAACATCTGAAACCAATCTTCAAATAATATGTGCATATCTTACTATTCCACTACTTTCAATTTAACCCTGTCTCAACCAGTTTCAATAGACTCAATTCTTCAAGTTTGAGTTGGTTTTAAAGTAACTTTTATTTGTCTTCATAAATGTTGGATTTTGTAATTTTATAATGCATCTTAATGTATTTAAATTACCAATCTCCCTCAACTCAAAAATCACTCTCAGATCAGGGGTTTAAAAAAACCTTGTAGGTTTTTTTATTCAAATTAGGAAGAATTATCAGACTTTGGTGTTTTTTCATGTTTTAGGACACTTTAACTCGCATGTTGTACTTCTGTTTAGATGGTAAAGTTTTGCTGAGCTTCTTATTAATCTACTGTTTGGTTAAACTTTTCGTAAACTCTAATACAGGATATCTGCTTCATTACCTGAAAAATAAACATGAATTAAGGTAAAACACTAAAAAAACCTCTAAACATATGAAGTCCCAAATACAACAAACCTTTTGTTTCAACAATTTCCAAATTGTTAATTACTGTGGAGTATTTCAATAAAAACTTTATAATAAACTTCCCTTTGCTCTTTTCATTTCTTTTTAATTATGTATGTATGTTTCTTTTTAAGTAAAAACAGAAGATTTATATGTATTACAACTAAAATAAAGTATTTTGTTTTATTTTACAATTTGTAATAGAAGGAATAGGTTATATTGTTTTCGTCCGATTAACTTGACAATGATCGACGAAGATATTAAATTATACAGCCATGTCGTTATAAATTTATTAAAAACTGACATTGGTAAGCGAAAACAAAGGCAGGTTGAATTTAATTTTCAATAAAACTTATTTATACATTAGAAAATACATAATTATACTTGAAATAATACTCGTTTTCAAGCAATTTCTGTTTCATTCTTTCTCTTACCTATTCTCGATAACGGAATGTAAAGCTCGTGTAAACACAAGGACATCACTATCTATTCAATTTATCGCCGTCTTAGTACTGTCAAATTAGAAAGAAATTTTAGAACTATGGTGACAACGGAATACCATTTCTCTAAAATTAAGCTAATATTAGAAAATTTTTAAGTTAGTTTAGCTTTAGCGGTGAAAACAAAATCGGCACCAATATTTAACTATAGTATTAGTTTTGCCTGGAGTAAAGTTCTTTGAAAAAACTATTTTGTATTTTATATTATTTTGTATAGCTTTCTACCTACCTCCCCTTTTAACAGAATTTAATAACTAAAAAATGGCTAAGCTAAAGAGATGTCATCAAATCCTTCATGGTTGGGATGTTAAGTCTCGTGAAGATTAGGCTGGGTACAGACTAGGCAAATGAGACTGAGCGAATGAGTTTCTATAAGCATACTCTACTTATTTGATAAGTTCTTAAGTTTTCACTACGCTGTCCTAAACAATTAATAAGCATATAACTAGATAGTGCCCACGGCTACGCCCGTCCTGCCAGAACCTATTATGATGTAAGTATTAAAAGTAGCCTACCTTGCAGCTAAGCCTCTTAACTATGTTTATATATAAAGCATCTACCATGACACCGGTCCTTTGCGACATGAAAAAAGGATAAAAAAACAAACATTTTTTCGAATGTTTTCCATTCGTCTGAATGTAAATGGTCAATAATTCAAGAAAGTAATTTGTATGTACATAAATTAAAAGTAAGATATTTCACAATATTCCGCATTAAACCGCAACATTCCATGAACCATTGCTTAGCATTTTAAAATCAAAGTATAAATGATACCACAGATTTTCAGTACTTATTGAATACCTACAAAATTATCGACAGCTCTTGGATTATGCTCTTTATTTGTGTTAGCATCAAGGCTAACGAAACAACTACTAAAAGGCTAACAATTTAATATTATTTTGTGCACAATGTGGTACAATTAGTAAAAATGATCTCTGTCTTTTTAGACTGACTCCTTTGCTTATTGTTAAACCTTTAGTTAAAGAAAAAACTCAGGGCACCAGTAATAAGATCGAGGTGTAGCCCGGGTGCTATGTGATCTCATACTTTTTTTTTTTACTGTCCGAAGAGAATACACTCATACATAACTAACGGGGATATGAGAGTGAAGATATTTATATTATAATACAAACTGGTGTAGCAGCGGGTGTAAGTTAGTGGCGTGTAACAATTTATTTATTTACATATAATAATAATTGTAATAATAAAAGTATCTTGATGCTAGTATCCCCAAAGAGGTCATTGCCTACCTCTTCGGGGATAGTGGCGTAAAGATACTTCACGACAGTACTACTAGGGTAGCCACGACAAGCCGAAGGCAGATAATATCCAATCCGTTGTTTTATTAGAAAATTGAAAAAAAAACATACGTTTTAGTAAAGCAACCCAATCAAACCAGGGACCTCATAAAGTAAAGTCTTATACCAGACCGCTAGACCACAGAAGCAATAATTATATCATAAGTATTATAATCATTAGGCAAAGGGGAAATATACTCGTATCTTAGTATCATTTTGACATTATCGTTCTTTGATTTATGTATACCTAATATTACGTAGACATACTATTAAAACGTAATTACCATTTTAGTTGGCACCTACTTAAATTGCCATTAACATAATGTATCAACTATTATTATTGAATGCAAAGTCAAAATAGAGGTTCTAGACAGCTGTAAGTATCTCCACGCCCATAGCCCCAAAGGGGTAGGCAAAAGCACAACCAGGTAGTGTCCGACTGAGTGAGAGCGCGACGGACCGTTCGTGTTTGCAGAGACCGTGGAAATCACTGTGATATATATTGCAACTGTTCACTGATGGAGGACAAATATATGGGGACAGACATTCTAACTTGATTGGTGAAAATGTAGAAAATTATTATTTTTAGCATATAACATAAGGCTGTTTAACTTTGATTACAAATTAAAAAAAAACTCACGCCCATATCCCTGAAGAGGCAGGCAGAGGCACAGCCAAGGCCCCCACGACTAACCGAAGACACAATGTCCTACAATGTGATAGGTAGCAAGCCTATCGCCAACCGGGCACGTATCCAATCCCGAGCAACATTTTTTTTATTTAGAAAATTGGAAAAAACTAATTATTGTTTTCGTTGCCCAACCCAAATATATTAAATTAATAATTAGTACATATCGCCAATTAACGAAGAATTTTAATTATTACTTTGTGTTTTGTTGTAATTAATGTAGATTTAATTAAAAAGTTCTTGAGAGAGTGTAGTTTAGGTTAAGTACGAATATAAGTAAAATAGAATGGTATTTATATTATTTGATTTGTTGTTTGCAAAACAGTCATTACCTATTAGTTCTATCATTATTGTTACATTTATGCTGAATTTTCCAATATTTTCTAAACTGTGTATTTAATTAACCAACATTTAATTATTATTTATTAAGAAGTTAGTGTTTTTATATTTTATTTACTAGTCTAGTTTAGATCTAGTCAAGTAAAGCAACGACTAATTGACTAGTCCAATCGCAATTTGTGAATTACTTAATAAGGAAATGGTTATTTTTTTACAAATAAATCACATAATCACAAACTTTATTAAAATCTCTAAATAAACTTTTATATGAGACAGTCAATATAAATACTTTTTTTTTCAATATAAACCTTCAATATCAAAGTTTTGCAATAATTTCAATATTAATTGTAGCTACAAACACAATATTAAACAAAATTAAAGAGAGATTGTTAACCTTCGGCTTCGGCTTCTGCTGAAGGTTGTGGCGATTGTCGATTAATCGGCTTCGGCTTCGGCTTCAGCCAAATATAGGCCTTCGGTCAGACACTACAACCAGGGTACCCACGACTAGCCGTGCTCTTACTACTCCCACAATAGCTGGCAAGCCTATCGCCAGGCGGGCACAAATACAATCCCGGGCAACGTTATATTTCTTAATACAAAATTGAAAATACATATTTCTTAATTTTTTTGTTGCCCAATATGGGGATCGAATCTCGGACCTCAAGAAGTCAGTTATAAGCACGTCGTATTTTGGGGGTTTATTTTTGAAAATTAAGTAGCCTATATTTTACTTCGGGTCCTTTAATACACGCATGTTAAATCATATGAAAATCGATAAAGCTGGTTAACGATAAAAGCGTAACAGACACACAGACAAACAGACTTCCGCAGTTTTAGTACGATAGTACATATTATTCTGTGGTTATATTATTATTAGTATGAATTACATTGTTTCATAGAAGATATCTACATACAATGTTATACAATGTTTATTGAATACGATGTTACTAACTTAACTTCTTTTGTGCATCATTAAACTACAAACATTAAAAATTCACGCCGTCTAGATACACAAAGGTTGTAATGGTGCGTTGCCAATCGGAGGCTTGATGTAAGGCCTCGAGCAAAAGTAACTTTACCGGCTACCTTACCCTCTGAACCGGAACACGTTATGACGTAATGGCGGCAGGAATAAGTATGAAGGTGGTACCAACTCGCGTGAATCGCTGCGAAACTCTATCACCTAGTCAGATGTCAAGGTGTTAGCGACGGTAGGCCTATGCTCGCCTTTTACGAGCTGCCTGGCAGGAAAGCAGATGGTCTATTCTGCCAAGGAGCCCGGCCAACGCGGGGATCTATTTTATTTAATTAACGAAACACAGGTCAGTTTAAAAAAGTCAGTATCGTTTAAGAATTTAAAACCTACTGAGCCAAAGGTTTTGATAAGGTTAAATAAAACGGTCACATTATTTTATAATTATTTATCCTAACATTTTTCTTTAACAATGTCATAGTTACGTTCATAGCATACTTAAAGCAATAAAGAACGTTAAATCCTCTTTGAATTCGACATATTGGGGCAAAAGTCTGCAACAGAAACTTCTCGCTAATTAAATTAGCAAGTTCAATTTAAATTTTCTTAAAATATTAATCTTCCCTGTATGCCTTTATTAAAATTGCGCCCGAAAAGGAGAAGTAATTAAGTATAATCAGATGGCTTCTTTTACATAGAAACCTTAATAATTTATGCGATGAAATTAGGGATGCAAAAATACATCGATGTTTTATCGTTGTATCGCTAATACCGTTAGTGTTTCAAACGAAAATCTCGGCAATTCCAAATACACCAATAAAATATACAGCTTAGTCTAAATACCGTCTGTGGCTAACATTATTAATTTCTACATCCCGTACATAGTTGATGTGATTTGAAAAATATAAAATCTATCAACTAGCTAGCTAGATATTTGAATAAACGAACTACAAAATAGGTGTTACAAATAATAATAAAGTGTGTATTGCGAATAATTTTACAATATATTATTAAAGTACTTCCGGCTAATCGTGGAGTCCTAGTTCAACCTGTGCCTACGTCTTCTGGGATGTGAGCACGAAGCAACTTTAATACGAAGGCAACTATAAACAAACAAAAAAGGTTTCAAACTTCCCAATTACATTAAATACCAAAAAAGTATACGTAGAGGATATTACAATGTAATAATATGTTACGTCATAGTAGGGTTCAGATTATATTTCACCGCGATATTTATTTAGTTTCTACAAAAAGTCTATAAGGTCTATACAAAATAGCTGTTCAAATTTTAAAACAGTTTTGAGTACATCTAATAAAAGATGTCCACTCAGACTAATCGTGACTCAAAGGATTTGGTTTTCTATAATGTGGTGAGTTCTCATTTGATTTATTCCATATTGATTGAAATATTCCATTTGAAAAATGTACTTGATCCGTAAAATTTTAGGGTGTAAAATTAAAAAAAAATTAAGAAGTAACGCAACCTTTAAAACCCTTAAAATTTTTGCACACCTCATTGTGGTACAACATATTGGAGCGGTTATATAATTTTGTAACAACTTTTTTACACACATATTCAGCAAAATAAATAACTTTTATTTCATTTAAATTTGCATCACCTTTCTTTAGAAAATATATCGATTGATGCCTTTTAATCGATATTTACTGTTATAGCTTACTTGCATCCCTAAACGAATTGTAAAATATATTAAGTGTACAAGCACCCCGCTCCTTCTTAATAAAGGTTGATGGAAACTTTAAATCATCATATTTTCAGGATCGTTCACCTAAATTAAAGGTAATTTATACCCCAATGTACACAGACGGTTCGCGTTCCAGCTTTATTAAACAAATAAGGTAATGAATTGGTGAGCTTTCATAAACAAGCGTACGAAAATTTGAAACTTTATTATTTATATACCGTAAGTGGGTGGGTATCTTGTGGCGAAGGGTTCATGGCGGAATACTTTTATTTGGAGGAAATTATATTATTACGTGAAGTAATGGGAACGTATCGTTATTTTCATCATTTTCGATTATTACAACCCTTACGGATTGGTGTAGTAGACTAGCTAATAGATAATATTAACAATAAAACAAAAAAGTATCTTCACGCCCATATCCCTGAAGAGGTAGGCAGAGGCACGACCATCGTACCCACGACTAGCCGAAGATACTAAGTCCCACAATGTGATAGGTGGCAAAACTATCGCCAACCGGGCACATATCCTATCCCGAGCAACATTTTTTTTTAGAAAATTGGAAAAACCCAGTTATCTTTTGTTTTCCGACCCGGGATTCGAACCTGGGACCTCATGCAGTCAAGTCCAACAACTGAACCGCTAGACCACCTAGGCGATAATACTACTAATAAGATAATACTAATAATGTAGAGAAGACTCATTCTTTAACAAAATGCAAGGCAAGTTACAAAAAATACAATTCTGACTGTTGCATGACAGCAAAATTCAAACTCGAAAATTTAGGAGATGATTTTTTAAGTGTCGCTAAAATAAATATGACGACGTGGCATTATGAATGGTCGTCAACTTGGGCTCAGGCCCTGAAAAAAACTATTTCTTATATTTTCTGATCAATATTTTTCATAATGGCATTTAATAGTTATTGAGTAGAAAAGATGCAATTATTATAAATCGCGACAGTTGCCTATAGAAAGAAAGAAAGAAAATTATTTAATCGCGGAAAATGTGTGTAAATGAGATGTTACAAAAATATTAAAGTATATCAATCAACATATTCTACCACATTTTTGTGTGCATATATTTTAATATTTACAAAAAATATTATTCAATTACATATGCTTTAACTTTTAAGCCAATTGTTTATATTTATAACTAGTTTCATTATTTATAACCAAAACATTTAAAACTATAATTAAATTTAACCCCGTCTACCGTAAACTACCATCAGGAGAAGAAACGGCTAAACAAACTCCTCAGCAACCATAATTTTCATTAAATTTGGTTAATAATTATTACAGTTATTTTACTATAACTTCTTATCTACAAGAAAATACTTCACACTATAAGATGTTTTCACTAACAAGTCAATTATCTTCCTTCGCAATCTTTTTAATGGAAGTATTTTGAGATTATCAGGAATTTTGTTATATATACGAACCGACATGCAGTAAACATTATTTTTATAAATATTAAGTTTTTGGTTCGGCACATGCAATTTCTGACTATTTCTAAAACATGAAATTCCCAACATTTCAGCATTTGTTTTCAACAATTGATAATATTTTTTTACAAATACACATACAGCCAAGATATACAAAAAAGGTGAAGGTACAATTTTAAGCGACATAAATATAGGTGTAAATATAGGTGCCATAGGTTTTATAGATGCATCATTACGCTTTTCAGCTTCAAGTGCTTCCAGTTCAGCGTTCCAATAAACTTACTTTTGCTCGAGGCCTAACATCCCGGTCTCAAATTGCCAACGTTGGTGTCTCATGGCGGCGTCAATTTCTCATCATCAGGAAATCCGTCTGCTTGTTTGCCTTTCAATATCATTAAAAATGTACGATAGTATCATTATTACTCTTAAAACTCAGGAATTTCCTACCTTTGACTTGTCGTCAATTTTAAAGTAACTTTGTTTATTTCGGGTAGTAGGATCTTTGAAAGGTAATTAGGTTAAACCCAAACTTGTTTTAAATTTCGCAAAGCTAAACTAACTTCAAGCCCTGCAGTAAAGTGCACACAGAAATATGGCTTGCTGGAAACAGGCACTATAATTAACTTACTCAAAACGCCTGAATGTACGACCAGACTTAGTAAGGACAATAGTTTTCAGCTTTCACGCAACAATGTCCTACCGTTAAATTAGTTTCGCAGCCCTCCCAAATTGTTATTGTTATGCAAACTAGTTTATTTCTTGTAAAATAGTGTTAGATTCAAAGGGTGATTCAGTTTTCGTTATCAGTCACAACTTTCTTTGACGGGCGCCATTTCGTAAAAGGGTTCATGTATATAAAACATTCTTACCTAGGCTGCTAAATAATTTTATAAACTTATAATTGCTTCACAAAATAAAAGACGAGGGAAATTACTAGTCAGCGTAGATTACAGCGAAGCACAACAATATCAAAGTAACATATAATTTGTAAAATTACAATTCCTTTTTTTCCAATGGAAATATTTAAAAAACGACGGGTTGCACTCCGGGAGTGCCGGCAGAAGTGAAAACTTGAATATTAATTTGATGAATAATTGTTCGTTGTCAGCCATGCGTTAAACGTGATCGCTTTTTACGAGATTCCATACAAGAAGGTCTGTTCTACACATGGTATCCAAAACATCACTAGGAGAAAACGACGGTCTGCACTCCGAGATTGCCGGCAGAAGTGAAAACTTAAATATTAACGTTGTGCATTTTTGATATTTCGAAATGCTTAGGGAATTATTTTGCACAAATTGCTTTAATTATCAATATAATATTTATTTATTGCGCTATCGTACACATGACAACATGAACATTCGCGCAAGTGCCCTGCGCCGTCTTACAAATTTTCTAACAGGTCACGGCACGACGCGAGTTTAGAAGTTTTTACCCATTCCAAAAAAAGTGCGCAACGCCGCTAAAGAAGTTTTCACTTCAGAAATATTTAAAATGAACTTACAGTTTATTGCCAATTAACAAAGATAGGCAAGACCAACTAATCTCTTCGGGGAGTAAAACAATCCTCAACTAAGGGAAAAGTGATAAAATATGCAAATTTTTATGGAAATCTGTAGATTCATTATGCCGTGAAATCGAATCAAATATATAAACACACTTTAACTTCAACCCTTTGAGGGTCGTAAAAGTTTTTATCACCAGTTATCCAAATGAGAAATAACTTTTTATGGTAGGAAAGAGTACTTATTTTATTTATAAGTTGGTTTACACTTTTACGTTCAAGGATAAAGAACTAATAGCCGATTTTCCTGATGATAAGAGAAAAATGTCGCCTATAGACACTATATTATACAGGTGTGTCGCTATCTTATAATCGGGATATAAGTTTTGTATTTACTAATAGCGATGCAATGCAAGATTCTTTTGTTTTTACAGTTGTGGGACATCACATACATTTGAGGCAGTTCAAGGTAAATAGGGTTAATCCTGGTACCTTAAGAGTTTGTTTTGCCGTTTCTTCTCCTGAATGGCTAGGTTTAGAAACGGTGGTAGCTGGTAATAGTTAAAGTTAAACCTAGTCATATTTTAAATTTTGTTCAAATATTAAAACGTCTGTTATAAATAAATCTAAACAATAAATTTGTACAGTTTTCAAAATGTTTTTAAACCACAATGTGGCAATATGTTGGTATTAACAAATATCTATTGTAATAACTTGTAACACACATATTCAGAAAATAAGTAAATTTACGTCTAGTAGGCACGACTCTTATATTTCCCAGCAAAACTTTTAAAATAGATAAATTACACGGTTTCATAAATATCTAAATAAACAACATAAAAACAATTACAAGTTAATAACGTATTTCAAACTTCCAGTAAAAACTTTTGGTATATTTCTAGTCATAGAACAGCACAGAGCTTTAACCTTTAACTCCTTGATAAATCCAAAAGATTAACATTTCCTCCGGCAGTAGAAAGAGGTTTGTGACGAATTACTAAACAAATAAAACACTCTGCTTGAATTCAAAAAGTTTTACATCCCTTTGAAAACATGTGATCTTATTTCAAAAGACTCACGTTGAAATCCTCTTATGTAATCAGTGTTGATGAAATTATTTATCCAGTTTAAGCATTAGCGATTACTAGACTAAGGAGGTGATCTAATCAAATAACTCTTATTTCTTCTTTAAAATTTGTTCTTTAATGTCAAAGTAATCGTAAAAACATATAAAATTAAAAAAGTCTGTGTCGATTTGATAACCTCTTTTGTTTTTCAACTTCTTTTTGAAGTGCATCATCTATGGCTATTAGTTATTACGGCAATTTGTTCAATCATTCCCCAGACTACATTTAAATATAAACTTCACGTGACCATTTCATTTTATATCAAACAAACAACGTCTAACAAGTCCACATGACACTGAAATGGTTACAGATTTAGCATCTTAGACTCCCCTACTAATGCTGTCACAAATTAATTATACTTACAATAAAATAATAACAATTTACAAATTAAAAAAATCTACGAACCTCTGACAAAACACATATGTAATGTAGCAAAAAATCACTCTTTCAACTACATCAGCTTTCAAACAATGATCATCTCATCAAAATCGGTCGATTTATTAAAAAGTTACAGATATATATACACACACATATACACTTATAGACACCACACACACATATGCAAAAAGACACTTCAAACTTATAATAGCCGTCGTTTTCCGTCGGGATCAAATAACACATCAGAATTAAATTTCCTCATCAAAATCGATCCATCCGTTCATAAGTTATGTGCCACAGACACATACACTCACAAACATCTAACTTGCAACAACTCTCTTTTTGATGTGCTTCAGATAAACTGCAAAGGTTTATCAAGTCCTCGTCATCACAAAATACAAATAGACCTAATTAACACGAACCTAACGAGTCCATACTCAATGAGTTTACCAGTAGGCATTCCAGGGTTACGTCTTTTTTATTCGAGCTACATCATCAGATCAGCTCAGTTGACTCAGAATGAATTAGTGTTTCAACTATAAGGTTTTACATATGTTCAAAATTTCGATGCTTACGAACAAAATGTAAATTAGCTGATGTTCTTGATCAGATCTCCATCAAGCCGTGTTGGTCCGGGCTCCTTTGCAGAATAGACCATATGCCTTCCTTCCAGGCAGTTCGTAAAAGGCGAGCATAGGCTTACCTTCACTAACACCGTGACATCTGACTAGGTGGTAGAGTTTCGCAGCTACTCACCCGGATTGGTACCACCGCCTTACCTATTCCTGCCGCCATAACGTCATGACGTGTTCTGGTTTGGAGGGTTAGGTAAACTTACTTTTGCTCGAGGCCTAACACCCCGGCCTCAGGCTGGCAACGCACCATTACCACCTTTGGTGTCTCTGGGCGGCGGGAATTTCTCACCATCAGGAAATCCATCTGCCTTCCAATATCATAAAAAAAAAGCTAAGAACCGTCTTCTCCCTCGTTTTGCGTCAGGGTTTAAAACACACAAATAAATCATATTGTAGTTAAAAATATAATACGGCTATTATAGATTTTTATTACAGGACAGAAAAAAAATTGCTACATTAAAAAAAACAAAACAAAACATACAATCCCTAGATGTAACATGAAATGAAACTCTGAGATTGGTTCAGTACTCACTCGTAACAAAATTATATATTAGCTAGAACAATTACGCTGTCCTTTACAGTATTCAGCCCAAGAGAAGTGGTATTATTCTATTCATGCAATTTATTAAGGCACAAAACTGCTCGGTTTCCATGTTTATAGTACAAGAAGTAATTTTATTCAAATTTTTTATTGATGTACACTAGTGTCACGATCTTTTAAGAACTCTCCAGCTTCAATCCAAATTAAGTTATTTAATTTGCAATTTCCCGCCAAAAAGATATCTATGTATTATGTATCCAATTCATTCATAATGCACTATTTTGCCTTTTTTGTCACGCCATAATAAGTATACATTTTTTTTGCGTGAATTTGCAAACTATTTTTTTTAAGTATGGATTTCCGCAAAGTAACGCTTTCTTCTGTCAATTCTCTCCAGCTTCCTCCATATTTATTACTCATACAAACCTTCCGTTTTTTGCGAGTCTTGATACCACCCTTGGATAATACGACTTATTAGCGATTTGGTCGAGGAATGTTAACCCTCCCTGCGTACCTTCGACCATCGATATTGTAAATCATCTTTATTAAGTCATTGGAATCATTGTTAAACTGGTGGCTGAGCGCTGTGAAGCAACTTGCCCCATTAGGGATCCATCGGCTCCCTTTATTCGAGTCAACAGAAAAGAAATTGAAGTTCTTCTCTGCGTAGCTACTCGCGTATAACGCATTATCTAGACGCAAGTAAAATTTCGAAGCACGTGAAAGAGACATACAGCAGAAAGCTAAGGCTTGCTTTATACTAGGAGTATGTATTAATTACATATCATAAGACATAAAAAGTATATAAGAAATTTAAGGGCTCTCTTATTTTTCTTAATCACTTTTTTTTAATTAATCAGGCATGCCAAATCTTAAAGACGACTCGCTTCGTATGGTGTATCGCTTAAAACACAACTTAGGTTGAGCCACTCTTCGCATTTTGAGCCATGCATTTTTTTGGTATGTTCGAATAAGCCCCTGTTAAATTTAACAAAAGCCTTAGCCTGATCAATAAAACATAAATCTACAAGGACGCTATTTATAAAAATATACAAAAGTGTTTAGGTATGATTAATATTAATATTCGTTTATTTTTTGTTGGTATTTGTGTATTTCTTCTTCATTCTTCATTAATTAAATAACCAATAAAATTTGGTGTCCGTATTTCTTGTATTCTATATTTAAAAATGCCTGGAACCTACTCACCTAATACACATTTTTTAAACTACGAAAATTTTTGCTTATAATACTTAATTTGATGTTCATTACCGATAAGATTTTTTCATAGCAACAAGAAAATTGAAATTCTCATTAAAACATGCATATCTGGGCGAACATTAATAATAGCTCCAACTCAACACATTTTATCGCTTACATTAATGTTACCAGCACAAGCGTTAACACACAACACATTTTGCTACGTAAACTGTCAGCTTGTAATTCTAATGATGATTAAGGAACCGCCATTTGTTATTTGTAATTCATATAATATTAACTGTAACTTTGAAATTCGCCAACGTTTTTAGTTATCTCATACAAGGAATATACGTAAGTGATAGAGATAAAAAATGAGAATGTACTGTTGTATTCTTTTTCAAGACAGGACATGGAATAAGCATAAGGCCTTTAAGCCAGACCATAATGTACATTTGTGGTAATTTTTTTTAAATAATACAGAATATGGATTTAACATACAGCCTTCTTGGTAGTACTAGATAACCGTGGTCTACATAAGGGGATTATACCATCATTACTATGGCGCCAGGGATAAGTAAATAGGTAGCTACCTGGGTGAGCCGTGAGCTGCTGGGTAACACTTTTACAAACTGCCAAATGGAGAGGCAAATGATCTGCTCTACATATTATAATCACGTCCAATAAAGTGGTGTTTTAATTGGTTTAGGTGTGGATGTGAATAAAAAAAAAACAGACTAACATGTTAATTTAAAGTTTATTTTAACAGATTTCTAATAATACAAAAAAATGTTTACGACTACTAACTGCGACTAAAAAAAAATTTTGTATTAAAATATGTATATACTTATTACAATTTGAATTATTAATTTTAAAATTTAAATAAATTTCACCCCATCTACGGTTTTATTGGTAATACACGAGTTTATTTAGGTAATATATAAAAGTAACTACGTTAAAAAACTGATTTCAAAACTTAAAGTAAAAAGTAAAAAAAGTAATGTTAAATATATACTTCGGTCTATTTTTTACAAGTGCTATTTACTATTAGGTTTAAAATCGTTTTAAGCCACTAATAATTATTGTTATAAGTTATAAGTTAGATTTAAGTTGGCTTGGCACCGACTTTTTATGTCTGTCTGTCTGTCTGTCTGTCCGTTCATATGAAATAGCTATTTTTATCCAAAACTATAAACCGTATTAAGATTTTTACACAAAAATTTAAAAATTACAATAAATTTTAAAGGTTCCCCATACTAAGAACTAAAACTCAAACGTTTTTTTCATCAAATCCATAAGTGCAGGCTATTTGTAGATAATTCTTCCAAAATGACATTGAGACTTCCACTATATTTCTTTCTTAACTGAATAGTTTGCGCGAGAGACACTTCCCAACCATATAAACTACCATATAAACTTTCACCCAAAATTGGTTTGAACAAGATCTAGTTAGAAGTTTCTTTTAATATGTTTCTAGCATAACCATTTTAATTTTGACATTGCATTCCGCTAAATTGGAGAAGTGACGTTAACTACAACTACTGTATAGTATATCTACATAAAATATGATATGAATAAACTTAAAGATTGTTTAAGCTATAATAATTGCTGCCACTTCATGGAGGAGTCTGACTTGCACTTGGCCATTTCTTTACTATGTTTTATACGGATCATAACCATCCGTCACAATGTTCGTTCATCGGGACGTTCGTGATTTTAATATTTTTAATTACAAACTAAAAGAAATGTGACACGTTTTTTGGAGGTTTTATTTCAACAACTTAATGAAAAACAACACTTAAAACAGTTGTGCTTTACCTTAGAATCATTCAACTAATTATGAATCCGCGCAGTGGAAAAAGATATGTAAAGTAATAGTAAATCAAATTAATTAAAAGAAATGTTATATTAAGATTGCTGCTACGGAATGCCCTTGATGGGTGAATCCGTCTCGCACTTGTTCGCTTTGTAATTTAATAATTAATACCAAACAAATTCTAATATAAAGAAAAAATCTAGTTTTAAAATTTATAAATTTCCTTAATGTGATTCCCACTCAGAGCTTTCAAATTAAGCTTAGTAACTCCAGAGTGGATGACGACTCATAATAAAGTTTGCACGTAGTGTGGAGCGCGAAATGAATGCAACCTGCAGAGCATAAATCAGGATGCGGTATTGTACACGGTACAACGACTTAATCTCACCTGCATATAACTCTGCGCCGCGTTAATACATTATGATATATTACCGTCCCGCTTATTACCCTGCATACTGATAAACATCTGTAACAGATGGTGTTGCTTGCATTACAAGATGATGTCATGTATTACATTTCATAGTACATTCAGAAATACATATCTTTACGCCCTTCCTTAAGGGGTAAGCAAAGAGTATCAAAATCCAAATCTTTCTATCCTGGTAGACCTGTCTGGCTTCCTCCACATTCATTATACTTTTCACACAAACACACCAGTTTTGGAGATTCCCGACACCACCCTCTAATAATATAAGAGCGATTTGATAGTGGAATGTCAACCTTGGTCTCTTCGGGTACCTCTACCCATCCAAACTTGCATTGTGTATCTGCTTTGTCAATCTTTCATCTGACATTCTTTCCCTATGACATAACCAGCGAAGCTTGTTTTTTTTCATTTTAACACTTTCAACACATCTTTATATTACACTCTTTCTCGAATCTTATTTTTACGAATTCAGTCCGCGAGCGTTACACACAGATTTTCTGAAGCGCTTTTATTTTGACCGCATTTATCCTACTCTTTTGCTTTTTCTGACAAACCCAACTCTTGCTTCCATACAACAGCGTTGGGATAAGCACAGAATTATGAAAAACAAATCTAGCAATTTAAGTCAAAACTTCGCTTTGAAATAGCTTATTAATCGCTCCATTCACATTATTCCCTACACGCACTCTCCTTTCAACATCCGTGGTATACCTTCCATCGCTGCTAAAAGCACAACCAAGATATATAATTTCATTTACTTATTCCAGCACTACATCATCAACTAACTCCTATATCCGTTCTTGCTACGCCTCGTTCAAACACCATTACATTAGTCTTCATCACATTCAAATGTAATCGTCATTCTTTATAACCACTTAAACATCCTATAGCAAAAAATTCTAATTTGAAGCCTAACTTTAAAATTCAGTAATTTCACTAATTTGATTTCTACTCAGAGCTTTCAAATTAAGCTTAGTACCTCCACAGTGGATGACGACTCATAATAAAGTTTGCACGTAGTGTGGAGCGCGAAATGAATGCAACCTGCAGAGCATAAATCAGGATGCGGTATTGTACACGGTACAACGACTTAATCTCACCTGCATATAGCTCTGCGCCGCGTTAATACATTATGATATATTACCGTCCCGCTTATTACCCTGCATACTGATAAACATCCGTAACAGATGGTGTTGCTTGTATTACTAGAGGTTACTATGAATCACATTTCATAATAAGAATATTTATGAGTTATCAGATATTTATATCAGAATATTATGACATTTCAGTCTTCTATAAATACAAGTGTATGTATGTATGTATCTTCACGCCAAGTTCCTTAGGTACTCCACAGGTAAAGATTATCGAGTGTCAAATCCACCGTCTGATAATACTCATATATTATTTTGAATATTGTTATCATCATATTATCATGTAGCATTTATATCATTTGCTTTCTTTGGGGCTAAGGCTTCCAAGAGCTTTACTGCTTTAGAATGCCTCCATTAAAATAATTATAGTTAAATATATTCATACATATGTATAATTACCTAAATAAAATTTGCCCGCAACTTCGTGAGCATAGAATAATCACGATTTTATATAA
Organism: Calephelis virginiensis; assembly: GCA_002245475.1. Lineage (NCBI taxonomy): Eukaryota > Metazoa > Arthropoda > Insecta > Lepidoptera > Riodinidae > Calephelis > Calephelis virginiensis. The sequence goes on along the minus strand of NJDC01000628.1, from coordinate 92,751 downwards.
ACTTTCATCCCCCATTGTAGTCCTTTGGGGGTTGGCTATAAAAATAATAGCCTATGTTTGCAATTGGATCTATATGTAAATGCCTACAAAGTTTAATCAAAATCAGCTTAGCGATTTAGCCATGAAAGAGCAACAGATAAACATAAAGAATTTTGCATTTATAATGTTACTAGTCTAAAAATTTGGATAGCATAATACCTTTTTTACTTGTACATATCGATAATAGAGAAAATTTATGGGAAAATGCCCGTGTACTAAAATAACATTTGATGAATAAACATCTTCACATCGTGTACATCACTAATTAGTGACTTAGTGCTCAATTTGCAATTAATGAATTTAAATGTTAAAATAACAAGGTCTGGAATAGCGAGATGAAACAAGAACTCTGACGGTAATTAACATGGTAATTATAGGCATCTAATTGCCTTACAGTTCGTGCTTTGAGTATTAAATGGGCGTAACAAGATCCAAGAAATTATGACTTTACTTAGGAGGAATAATATCAAATGACGGCCCCTACATTTAGTAGAATTAGGATAAATTTTACATCAAAGACACATTTGATGACTAAAGCAATATTTTGTCATAATATTAACTAGCTGAATCGGCGAACTTTGTTCCGTCCGTTTAGTTTCTATGGGAAAAATTAAAATGTTTTTCTAGTTTTTTCACAGTCAAACGCAATAAAATGTATTCTATGTCCGTCTTCTGATCTTAAGCTATCTTTCCATTAATTGTTAGCCAAAAAATGGAGCTTTAAGTAGTGTATCTAACACGACTATCTGTTAAATATGTAGATTTAAGTTATTTTGTAAAAGAAAATATTTCGCCACAGACAGGATTTGAACCCTTTCGTCTCAAGCCGATGAATGCTCTAACTATTTGAGCTACTGAGGATTCCTTTCAATGTTTTGTCATCATAATATTAACTAGCTGAACGGACAAACTTCACTTCATCCGGTTAGTTTGTATGGGAAAAATTGAAATATTTTTCCTAGTTTCGTCACAGTCAAACGGAATAAAAAATATTTTATGTCCATCTCTTGATTCTAAACTCCTCTCCATTATTTAATTATTCTTTATCCAAATATGTTCAGCCGTTCTTGAGTTACAAATAGTGTAACTAACACGACTTTCTTTTAAATATGTAGATTTAAACAACAATTTTGTAAAAGAAAATATTTCGCCCCAGGCAGGATTTGAACCCTTTCGTTTTAAGCCGAAGAATTCTCTAACCATTTGAGCTAATGAGGATTTCTTTCTTTGCTATTAACGTAAACTTTAAATTTTGTATTTATTTTATTCTATTGGCATTAAAACAGCGAAGCAATCCTCTTGCTAGTAAAGAAACGGTGGCCTATGGACATCATAGATGTTGTAGGCGTCGCTGTCCATTCGGGTGTTGTGCTCATTATGCAAGTCTACTTGCCTACATCCTGAATGGAACATGACACATTATGTGATTATGGTGATTATGTTGGCAGGAATAGTAAAGGCTGTGGATTCCTACCAAGCAATAATACTCTACCACCAGTTGCCTTGTTGTTTCAGATTCACGTAACTAATGCTCGCCACTTTCGAGCTGCCTGCCATGAAGGCAGACTGTCTGTTCTGCACAAAGGACCTGGGCCATCACGTCGGAAAACAGGAAGAGTTTTGAAGATGGTAGTAGAAGCTCGCCCAAAACAATATATGCTACCATATAGTACTCGTCATTATCTCGCAAGGTAGGGCAGCTAGTAGACTTGGACACATGGACACATGGTTTAAGACCCCATCTAGAAATGAATTGTACTTCAAGACTATATTTCATCATATCCGAGCATTTGTCAGATATGCTCGATTGTAGAAAATTTATCAATGTTTAATATGTGGTAAAAGCAGAAGATTTTTATAGCGAACAAATAAAGGCATTCTTATGGCAAAAGATAACTGTTGATTAGATATTACTGGTGCGAAAATTATAGCCGAATGGCTATGAGTGTAAATCAACCAGGTACGTTACTTCCATAACGATTATTCTAAAATCCTAAAATCATTACGTACAATTAACTCGTTTGAGAGATAGACATTTCCAAAGGGCTAAAATATGTTACTTCTAATTTACATAGCAATAATTAAACGCAGTAAATCTCTAACAACTGACTGCAACTATTTGATTGGGATTTGATAACTTATTTTTTAGGAAAATAGCTAATGGTTCCAAAATGGTCCCACACAAATTTTATTAACATCCCACTAGCAGTTTTTGAGTTACACTTAAAAACGCATAAATGGAAAAATGATATATCTTTTAGAAAATAACCGTCAAAATCGGTTGGCTATTGGCGGGGTAACCGCAAACCAAACTTACAAAAAAAACACATGCTGTCGAATTGAGGACATTTTCCTCTTTTGAAGTCATTTAAAAAAAAAGTTTTGTATATCTACATAAAAACTTTTACAAAAATTTGTTTAAATGACATTTAATGGAAAATTTTTGGGACATAGCACAAAAACCTCAAACAAAACTTTGGCATTTATGTTAAAGCTACAAAAACCAAGTTTTTTGTAAGAGGTAAAATAATGCAATGGTGTTTTGAGGCATCCAGCTAAATATCTCAATTTGTTTAAGCTCTAACTGTTCTCGCTACTATAGAGTCCGACTCCCCCATAGCCACTTTATTTTTGGCCGACTCCAAAAAGGAGAATGCTATCAATTCGATTGAGTTTTTATTTATTTTTTGCACTTTTAAAAATGCAATGAAAGTTATAAATTTATACAATGATACCTCGAAACCAAGGTTCACATATCCAAAAAAGAACCATCAGAATCTATTTGTTACTGACCGAGTACTCGCAAAACAAATAAAAAACGAAAAAATAACATGTCACAGTTGCTAGTAAATAATTATCAAAGTGGTAATGACTTTTTTTACAATTTTACTGCCCTTAAATTGTTATAGGTACCTATCTATCTAAAGCACATTTTCTACAGATGGATATAGCCTCATCATGAAGTTTTACAAATTCATCATTATTAGAGCTAATTTGTGTTTATAGGTCCTTCCAAAATAGGTATTAAAATTTTGAGGCAGTATTATGTACATCTAATAAAAGATATCTACATGAAAACAAGAGTGATCAAAACGAATTTTTTCCTAAGGACTTACTGCATACCGAATAAACTCACCCATTTAACTTTAAATTTAAAAAAAAACTAGGGAAATATTGTAGGACTTAAACTAATAATTTGAAACGTATTATGCAAGGCGACCCTTTTTATTTTTATTAGTATTTATTTCATATTAGTATTTATACTGTACGGTGTTGATTCTGCACTGAGTTATGTGAAAAAAAAAACATTTAAATTACATTTTTTCTTTCATGTGAATACATTTTATTACATTTACTGAATACTGACTAAAAATTTCAACACCATGTTTGAAAGAACCTTATAGAATTAATTACCGTTAATTGTTTGGCAAACGGTACTTGGTTCTGATCTTGGTTCCGTATAGATTTATTTGGTTTGAGGCTGCCCCAAACGGACGCTCGCTACACATCCATGCAAATTGAAAGGCAATGAACTGTAGCATCCAATTTAATATGAAAAGCCATTCTTTGTGGTTTAAAATACAAACAGCAAATATTTAAACCTAGATCTGAGTTTGGAAATAGAATTGTATAGAAATGGTTTTTATAACGTCTATTTTCACAATAACTGGAGCATGGAATTACTGGGCGTATTGTTTTTTTTATTTTGTTTCAAAATGTTTTGGTTTTATATTCATAGTGAGTTTTTACTCAAATTTTGACCTGATATTAGGTTTTGTGTACATAATAATCAAAGAGCAGACTGGAAAAAAATGGCTCCAATTGTTTTATTATCGAATTAACAAATTATTCATAATTAACAGTGTTTTTTTTTATTTTAATTTTCAAATAAAGACGACGGTGCTTGGATAATTCTTTTTTAATTAAAATTCTGGCTGTATGGTAGAAACGCACTAGTCACATCAGGGTGTCCCTAGACAAAGGTTATTTTTTGTGTACCTTACCTTTTAACAATAAGACTAAGAACTCACGGTGCAGTTTTCTGCAGTTCTGTAGAATGTAGATTTATATGCAAAAAGTAAGAGCGAATTTCACGTGGCGTTTTACACCCGCAGCGCCCGCGGTTATTCGCGGTTCTCGCGGCAACGGTCGTAAAATCCTGTAGAATCGTACAAGTTTGCGAGGGATAATTTCAACCGCGATGGCTGTGTGACCGCACTAGGTACTGGTCTCGTGAGTTTTAAAATTGAACAGCGAGCGCGGGTAAAAACCGCTCTGTGAGTTCTTAGGCTTAGTCTACTACAGACTAACTATATCAGGCTTACGATATTAGGTCCCATTTAGAAACTCTTTGAACTAGTAATACATCAAAGCAGTTTTTATGGATTAGGTATGTAATAGGATTAGACGTACCCAGACTCAGGCTTTGATGTAGATATTTTCAAGCTTCTTTTATAACTATTTTAACATAGTTTTTGGAAGAAACGTTTACAAAGATATTTTTGTCGATTTAAAATTGAATTGTCTTACAAAATTCTTTTCAATTGTAAACAATTAAAAAAAAATTCTCGATTCTTCTGCATGTTTGTTGTATTTGAAAATAATTTAAAAAAAAAAAATGATTTTGAAGATTATTTTCCAGTAAAATAGATCATGACATGAAACATGCAAAAAATCATTACAAAAACCAATACCAATATGAAAAATTATCGTACTGATATGTACAACAACATTCAAAAAATTCATTACAAAAATCAATACCAAAAAAGAATCGGTATCATATCAATATTTTATTAAAGGAGAATGTTATTAGGCCCATTACTGATATGAAATAAAAAGGTCTGAAGTGATATTTATTTATTTGCCGAATATATGCGTTAAAGAGTTTTTTTATGATATTGGAAGGCAAACAAATAAACGTATTTCCTGATAGTAAGAAATTCTCGCTGCCTAGAGATACCAAAGGTGGTAATGGTGCGTTACCAACCCGAGGCCGGGATGTTAGGCCTCGAGCATAAGTAAGTTTACCGGCTACCTTACCCTCCAAACCGGAACCGGAATAGGTAAGGTGGTGGTACCAATCCAGGTGAGTCGATGCGAAACTCTACCACCTAGTCAGATGTCACGGTGTTAGTGACGGTAGGCCTATGCTCGCCTTTTACGAGCTGCCTGGCAGGAAGGCAGATGGTCTGTTCTGCAAAGGAGCCCGGAGCAACACGGGTTGTTATAAAGATACTCGTAATCTACATACTCTACCGTACAACATATTAAAAATATTTTACCACGTTGTATTGTGCAAATATTTAATGAATATTTATGTAAATGAAATATTTATTTGTATTGTAATATTTGAATCACAGCATTTATTACATTATAACAGTCTTATTAATAAACACGGAGTAAAGTACTCCAAGGTTGAACCTCGTATTATAGTCATTATATTAGCAGACTATAACATCCATAAAGTTTTACTCCTACGTTAGTCCACGTTTATTAATACGACGGCAAATGAATATCTAATTTCCGTCTTATATAAGTTTCATAATTCACTACAAATAATTTTAAAGATATATATATTAATTTTTTTCCTATCTCCCATAAACTTTCAGAAATAACCTCTCCCTTTTTTTAGTCGGTCAAAAATTGTTTTCCCGATGGTAACAAATGTACGTCTTCCCTAGACACAATAGTAAATCCAATGGGGCTAAGACAGCTTAAGTATGTTATGTCGGCTACCATATCTTCCAGACCGAAATACGACAATTGCTAGTACGGACGAAATAGCCAAGAATAACAAAAACTTTGCCTTAAGTCTAAAGTATTTTTATGTTTTTCTATGGCCCTTGCACGTGACTTCGCCCGCATTTTGAAAATGTTATATTCTCCTACAAGAACTTATTCAGACACTAGGATGAAAACAAGGATCTTGCTTCCATCCCGCTCAGTGTATGTATTGCTTTATGAGAAACTTTGTTTCAATAAAAAAAACTCTGTTAAATAAGTAGCTTAAACTTATGTCTATACGCTCTGTAGAGCTACTATTGAACCTCCATTCATGCAATATTGTAAATTGGAATCGAGTATGTCATCCTTGGTCTTATTGAACATGTTTAGTTATTGAACACAATAGCTATAAATAATTTATTTAAATGCGTTGAACGCGTTATAGCCATTTAGTTAACACTAAACATTAAATTATTTTATCGGATTCGTTAAATTTATTTGTGACTAAATATTAAGAATCCGCTAGTACTATGAAAGTACCTAAAATGATATATACGATTCCAATTTCCAATTTATGTGAAATCGAGTTTCAAGAGTAACCTACTGTTCTCTATCGTCTTTGTATTGTGAATGTATTCACGTACCATTATCAGTCCGCTACGGGTACATGCATTGGAAACCTAGAGGATGTTTCGCAAATAACGCGTGAATTGCATACTGAAACAGATGTAACCTATTAAATATTAAGATGCCACACAATTTAGGAAATGTTATTGAATTTTAAGTTCAACTATTTAACTGATTTTTTAGTCTTTATATTCATCTTTAGGTGGTAGAATTTCGAAGCGAATCGCTTGGATTGGTACAACCTTACCTATTCCGGCTGCCATAAAGTCAGAGCTTGATGTTGACGTGTTCCGATTGGGAGGATTAGGTAGCCGGTAAATTTACTTTTGCCCGAGATGTTACATTCTGGCCTCAGATTGGTAACGCACCATTACCACCTTTGGTGTCTCTAGGTAGTATTAATTTCTTATCATCGTGAAATGGTTGCTTGCTTTCCAATATCGCAAAAAAAGTGTTATTTTTATATATATTAAATCATTTGGGTAATTTTAAATATATTTTTTAATTATAGCTAGTTACTTTGTGTATAATGATATTATTTTATGAGGTAATTGTATTTTTAATGACGTCCAATAAGAAATCAATGAGGAAACTAACTTACAATTATTGTATGAGTATCAACACTGTTAGAAAATCAAAATGACAAGAAACTCAAAAATAGATATTGCAATAAAATTAAATTACATAGCTATATTTAAGAGTAAACTTAATTGGGATGTGTACAGTACTAAATTGAAAGTATCGTATTAACGAGAAGAAATGTCATAAAAAAGACCTGACAATACGACACATTTAAATCTATAATATAAAAATGAATCGCTAAATGTGTTAGTAAGCGCATAACTTCCGAACGACTGAACCGATTTGGCTAATTCTTTTTTTATTGTGTTAGCTATGTTCAGGTGAAGGTTTTTAAGATGAAAAAAACCCGGGATAGTTGCAGGGAAATGGGAAAAACAATACTTTATTGTTTCCCATACTGAACGGGTGGAACGAAGTGCGCCGGAACAGCTAGTAAATAATAAAAAGGTGTCGAATAAGTACCAAAAATCTTAAAATACAACAAAATCAAACTTAGAATTGTTACCACATAAACCAAATTTAAGGTTAAATTAAATTACATTGTCTACAGAAACAAAATAAAATAAATAATAAAAAACATGTCGACCAATTAATAGCGAAAGACCTAAAAATACGACAAAAATAAAACTTACTATTGTTACTACATAAACCAAATTTAAGGTCAAACTAAATAGCATTGTTTACAGAACCAAATTAAAATAAATAATAAAAAAGTGACGAATAAATAACATACAAATTCCTAAAAATACAACAAAATAAAACTTAGAATTGTTACCACATAAACCAAATTTAAGGTCAAACTAAATTGCGTTGTCTACAGAACCAAATTAAAATAAATAAGAAAAAAGGTGTCGAATAAATAACATAAAAAGTCCTAAAAATACGACCTATAAAATAAAACTGAGAAACCGCAATGGTACGGTTCGTCTCGTCCCAAAACGGTCATTTCGTTTCAGCATCTGAAAATTGTCACCTCACTCTCATCTTCATTTGCAGCAAATGTCCCTTGCCTCAGCAATAAATTGCAAATTTACGTTTTCCTTTTCTCCCAAGTTGTTTTTACGTCTTGCGTAAAAAGTAAGATCGTTCTTGAGAGTTTCATTATATTTTTGGTCACAGAAACCTTTTTGCGTCTCAAATTAAGTTCTTTCCAAGAAATGAAAATGAGGGTAAACGAAAAATTATAAATAAGTCTTAGTAATTGTATATTTCCAGCTTTTTAGTACCTACTTTTCGTATGTGCGACTTATACCGCACTGAGAGCATGATTAAAAGATAATTAACGTTTCTGAAAACGACTGTTTGTCTTTGACTAGTCGTGGATGCCCTGATTGTGTCTTTGCCAATCAATTCAGGCAATCTGAGCCAGAGGTTTTTTTTTTAATTAACCGGATTTTTCAAAGAATAATATGCTAAAAAATATTAATTAATTAAGTCCGGGCTCCTTTGCCTTCCTGCCAGGTAGCTCGTAAAAGACGAGCATAGGCTTACTGTCACTAACACCGTGACTTCTGACTAGGTGGTAAAGTTTCGCTAGCTAGCTTGTCCGAATTGGTACCAACGCCTTACCTATTCCTGCCGCCATTCCGTCAGAGCTTGCAGTTTACGTATGCCGAATCAGAGGATAAGGTAGACGTTAAACTTACGTTTGCTCGAGGCCTAACAGCCAGTCCTCTGGTTAGCAACACACCATTACCATCTTTGGTGTTTGTAGGCGAAATGAATTTTTTATCATCGGAAATCCATCTGCTTATTTGCCTTCTAATATCATAAAAATTATGTAGGTAATGCACCCATTTTCTCGACAAAAACAAAGTTTAGCGATAGATATAGGTTAGCGCTAGGTTTGCAAAAATTATTTGCCTAAGTATATTGGTCTCTTCTGTGGTCTATCTTCAATGACGCCCGCGACGTACCTCTGTCTATCACTTTGGGGTTACGAACGTGGAGATACACAGCCAAATAGTCAGTTGTGCGCTACTATATGGAGGTTGAAGATATACCTCACATGATCAGTGATAAGTATTGTTTAATGGTCTCAGTCGGATATCCAGTTCTATTCATTTAATCATATCTCCATCCCAATCGCTTCAATGTTGGATCAGGGACAGAGCAACAAACAAACAGACTTTCATGTTTATTACATTAATATGTACCAGCCGTTAATAATTAAAAAATCTGCAGATGTTCCTACTTAAGTAGTCACTGATACATTAACTTCCCCCGCACTGGTTCTTATGAAACTATTCAAATTTTAGAGTTTACCATATACCTAGAAACCTAGTTAGATGTAAAAAAAACTGCAAAATTAAAGCATCGTCAAGCCCGTATCCCCGGGCAGAACCAAGCAGGCAGAGGTTGAATTAGGACTAACCAAAGATACTAGGTCCTGGAATGTGACAGATGGGAAACTTGTCGCCTACCGCGCACTCCACACCACAATAACTACGAGTAATGTTTTTTTAAAACAAAAATTAAAAACACATTTTGATGTTGCTCGACCCGGGAATCAAAGCCGGTACTTCATAAAATCAAATCCAAATATAGGCCAAATACTGTAATGAAATCCATAATCATCTAGATTTTTTTATAAATAAGAAACTCCATCCATTAAAAATCGCTTGTGTGGTCTAGCGGTACAGTTGTCAGACTCGACTGCATGAGGTCCCGGGTGCGATTCCCGGGTAGGGCAACAAAAAGAAAATTGGGGTTTCCCAATTTTCTAATAAAAAAAATCGTTGTTTGGGATTGGATATGTACCCGGTTTGCAATAGACTTGCCAGCTATCACATTGTGGGACTTCATGTCTTCGGCTAGTCGTGAGTGCCCTGGATGTGCCCCTGCCTACCTCTTCGGGGATATGGGTGTGAAGATACTTAAAATTCAGTAATACCGCAAAATGTTCATCACACAAATACCTGCTCTTGTCAGGAATCATCTACGCTAACCCCTCGACCAAGGAGTCCACAAACAACAACCCAGTTTATATCTCAAGATTTATTCACTTAATACAAGAATAATAGGTAAGCTGGTGGAGCACTTTTATCAAACCAAGGGTCGGCAGTAAATCGAAGTGTCAGCCACAGTTCTCTCGCACTTGACAACATAGAAAATATACCACGAACTCTTTGTTTCAACGTTTATCCGATACTTGTTGTTTCGAGAAAACTGTTCAAACGAAAGAATTCTATTTCATACTAAACGTTCAGTAATTAATTTTCAGTTTTTAATTAAATTGGAATTCTCATTTTGAATTTAGCACTTATTATTGTGGAATACTTTGAGGTAATCACTATCAATAAATATTCGTACTATGTTTAATTTGCATGATCTTAAGAGCATTTGATATATTAATTTTAATGCCTTTAACTTTTCATATTGATAAATACTAATTGGATTCCTTTTCTTAATTGGGTATGTACAAAGGTGTACTTAATACTAATAAGTATTTTATTTCAGTTTATCTGGGTTATGATAGAAAATACATAGGTATATATGATAGAAAATACATTTACTTAAAAGTTGGAGAGCATAAAACAGAGATACAAAATCTTTGAAAAATCTAAAATTTCCATTGTGGCATAGCTATGGGACAATCTGTACATAAGTCGTTACATACATAAACCTGCTACTAGCTTTCCCTGCAAACTTAATTTCATCCCTTTTGTATGGGAAAAATAAAATGTTTTATTTATATTAGTATCCTAGTTTCCTCGCAGTTGTCAAATTTACTTATCTTTTTAAATCTTTTCTAGACTTTCACAAATAATTCAAAATCAAAAGTAGCCAAATGTCTCCAGTCGTTTGGAAGATGTGCATATTACATATATTCATTACGACGATTCATTTTCATATGTGCAGATATACAAGATACACGATATATGAAATAACAAGTTCATAACTTATCTGTTCTTAAACATTTACTTTCTGTTTCCTCGTAATCCGGATGTCCTTTGTAAAATACATATCTGTCTTCCTCCTTCCTGACAGGTCGTAAGAGGCGAGCATAAGTAAAATTATTAGTTATAACAAAAAAAATATCTTCGCGCCCATATCCCTGAAGGGGTAGGTAGAGGCACAACCAGGGCACCCACGATTAGCCGAGGATACTAAGTCCAACAAATGTGATAGGTGGCAAGCCTATCACCAACCGGGCTCATATCCAATCCCGGGTAGCATTATTTTTATTAGAATATTGAAAATATACATTTTCTAATTTTTTTTGCCCGACCCGGGAAACGAACCCAGGACCTCAATTTCTTTCTGCTTCAATTTATAAAGGAAAAGCTACAAACCAATTTCATTACATAACTTATACATCCTCGTCTTCCATGCTGGAGGGTCAGATAGCTAGTAAACTTTTAGTGCAAGTTAATTTGAGTTGAGTTGATGTAGACCATAAGATAGCGACACACCAGTAACATCTGTGTTGTCTGTAACTGAATTTTATCTTTTTGCATCTGAAGAGGAGCCTGTTTAATTGCTGTCTTTTAGCATTAAAAACATGTATTTAGAAGGATCTTACCCCACATAGTCCAATGAAATGAAGTGGAATACGCATATTCCCTTTATACTGAAAGAAAACCTTTTATCCTCCTACATACGATAAATAGATCCTTGATAGTTTTCATGAAAACGTAACATATTTTGTTAAATTGTTTCCCCTACCATCGAAAACCTAAAAACTACAATAGTACAAGTTGAATCGAGTTGGCGCCGCTCCAATTGTTAAACTACCTATAATTATGTATGTTAATACGTGCGAGGTGGTTCAGATACCGTCTAACGACTTCCTTCGATAAAAATAAAGTTGCGTTGAAATTTTAGTTCCGTAGTTGCAAGTTTATTGCCGAATTGCGTGTGACCCATGCAATCTAGGGTTGCGATCGCTCTTTATATAGACATTGATTTAATTTCAACAGAATTTTGATTGACGTGATGAAATATCGAGATTAACTCGATACATTTATAAATTGAAATATATCTGACAATCGAGCCAGTATAAAACTTTTATGAGTAATAAAATGGACTAATGGTAATGGACAAAAGCTGTTAATGGAGTAATTGTAATTAAATGTGTAATAATTATTTATTGTTAATCTCATTTACTTCTCACGATTGGGCGTAGAACACCTCTTGTTATTTTCTATTTATTTGTCAATTTCTAGAACAGGCTAAGATCTTCAGCCTATACTGCCTCATCTGTCGTATTAATGAAGTCATTTTTTGGTCATTGTTTGTTTGCTGTATGGGTTATTGAGAGGAGAAAGTTCTTATGAAAAGAAAACCGTGGAAATAACAACGAAAATGGGAAAACAATGCTTTTACTGTAAGAAAGTGTTAGTAGCTGTTAATGTCAAGTGACACGATGTTCACCGGGTCAGCTAGTAAAAACTCCCTGACAAATTACAAAAAAGTATCTGATTCCAAAGCAAGCAAATTATATGCTTGTGTTATGAACCTAATTCTACGATAATAATACATGAAAATACCTAAAAAGATATCAGAATAAACTTCATAAACACACCAGACACATAAACTAAGACATCTTGATGTAGACACAAATACTTGCACTCTTCAGCAATCGAACCCAAACCTCGTGGTTGTCTTATAAGGCGGTTAAATTATCTATGGTCGGGGCGTTAATGACAAACCAACGCTTATTGAGAGAAAATCAATTGGTTTTAATCCTCCAACGGAGCTTGGGAACAATATGGGGATATACTCCCACGTAGTAAGTTAAAATCCAGTCTATGTTCCAAGTAATTAAAATTTTAACAGTCGAACTTTTATCGAACAGAGTGTATATAGTTAAAGCTATTATTTCTGAAAGCGGATTACATTAAATAATTCCAAAAGCTTATTTTGTCAATAAAATAGATTTACTTTTAAGTGTTATTTACGTAACCTTGTTAAAACCACTTTAACTTAAAGTAGTTTCGAAACTATTAAGTCATTATTATACGCCTCACTAACTTCCTTGCTACGATGTAGCTCCTATTCTACATGATAATTCTACGTTTCTACGCTATCCATCTTATTGATTATGATCTATCTTTGTGTATTCTTACAATCTATAACGTAGCTTTTGAAAATACGTAGCATATGTTTTGATATGCTACAAGGAAAATAACTGTTGGCAAAGTTGGCAAACTGTTTTAGCCGATTACAAAAAAGAGAAGGTTCTCTATTTAGCTTTACTTTTTTTGTACGTTTGGTACGCGATTATTCGGCCCACAGCCAACCGATTTTGATGGTTATTTTTTAAAAAAGTAGTTTATGA
>NJDC01000628.1:54437-68872 GCA_002245475.1 Calephelis virginiensis | reverse complement strand
TTATGCAAAGCGAGTCTAGCTTTTTGACTCAAAACCTCGCTTTGGAATAGCTTACCCAACGCTCCATTCACATTATTCCCTGCACTCACTCTCCTCTCTACATCCGCGGTTTACCTTCCATCCCTGGTAAAAGCACAACCAAGATATACAATTTCATTCACTTGTTCCAGCACTACATCATCAATCAAAACTCTTACATCCGATCTGGCTACGTCTCTTTCACATAAATTGAAATCGGACCAATCACATAAATTGAATTCACTAATTTTATAAACCCAAAAAGCGTCTGTTACCAGATAACCCTTTTTGATGAAATTTAAGTGCATGTAGTTAAAGACCCGAGTTGAAACATCAGCTATTTTTTAAACTCAACCCCTAAAAGACAAAAGCTGATGTCCAAAGTAATTATTCTACGCTGACCAAGTCGCTGGTGAACAACTTGTCAAAGTTTTTTTTTTTTGGAATGACTAATGTGTTGTCAATCTCGCGGTTTTTACAACTTCACCGGGTTTGTGGGCCGAGCAGCTCAGCCCAAGACATCATTATTTAGATGGATGGGACTGTTCCCTACAATGCTAGCAACGGGGGCTGTCTCCCGGGAGACCCTACCTCGACTTGGTGCTGCATTCTGATTACTAGACTTGATGGAGGAGTAGTGGCGGCTCGTTGCTTGGCGCAATAGAGATCTTTGTCGCCGAGACCAGCGGCGGCGGTGTACTGTCCTGTGAGTTGGTGTTGTTTGGGTTAGAAGGGTATTTGCTTCTGTTTTTGATGGGCACGCTTGCGGCCGGTTTGTAGTCATATGCGGGTGGTAGCATTAAATATATATACCAAAGGATAGTGGGCAATTGAATATGGAGGATAGACCAAGAAAAAAAACTGAAAGTCACTTTTATTTAATTACAGTGATATGTCATATATACTCGTAGTTTCAAATTTGTTTTTTTTATGATATAGGAAGGCAAACAAGTAGACGGATTTCCTAATAGTAAGAAATTCAGGCCACCTAGAGACACCAAAGGTGGTAATAGTGCTTGCCAACCTGAGTCCGGGATGTTAGACCTCGAGTAAAAGTAAGATTACCGGCTACCTTACCCTCCAAACCGGAACACGACATGACGTTATAGCGGCAGGAATAGGTATGGCGGTGGTCCCAATCCGTTTGAGTCGCTGCGAAACTCTACCAGCCAGTAAGATATCACGGTATTAGTGATGGTAAGCCTATGCTCGCCTTTTACGAGCTGCCTGACAGGAAGTCAGATGATCGGTTCTGCAAAGGAGTCCGGACCAACAGGGGGAACTTAATTTTTTTCTTACAAAACATAAAAAAAGATGGAAAAACTGTCTTTTAAACAATTTTCATTATTTTTATTAGTTTATATATCCGTAAATAGATTATTTCAATTTAATAACTGTTGTGTGTTGTTATAAAATATTAATAACTTAATTAATGATTGTTTTTTGTAAGATTTTTTTTTCAAGCAGCATAAAGCAGTTTTACTGCAAGTGTCAAGTTTATGCAGAATTATTGAAGTTATGCAGAAAGGTGTTGAAACTGCAATAAACTTGGGTACCGCACGTCTATATGCTCAAAACATTTTGCAACTTTAAAAACTCTAAAATAATGATAATCTTAACTATCCACATAAAATGAGACTTATGCCCATTAAAAGAAATAAACCATATATTCATTTAAAATTAGTATTCGAAGTGGCCGCTAACTTTTATTTTTCAGCCGTCTCCAGAAGTGCAAACTCTCCTATATATGTTTGTGCTGTGAGTGTTAGTCAACAATACTAATATATTTTTATATGAAACTAGCTGTTACCTGCACCTTCGCCCGCGTTTTCGCAGGAACCTGTTGTGCGATCGGGATTAAAATAAATCTGGACCCTGGACAAGTCACACAAATTGAATCTAACCCCAAAGTTAATGAATTATATGCTTGTGTTACGGGTATTAGTCAACGATTCTAATACATAAAAATACTTAAATAGATACCAGAATAAATTTAATAAACACCCAGACCTGGAAATGCAGACATCTAAATGTTCACACAAATGCCTGACCCGTTAGAAATTGAACTCAAGCTTCGCGGTTGGTCAATGTAGTTTGGTGTTTCGGTCGGTGTATGTTGGTACCACCGCTCTACCTATTCCTGTCGCCATAACGTCCAATGCTTGCCGTTGACGTGTTCCGGTTTGGAAAGTAAGGTAGCCGGTAAACTTACTTTTGCTCGAGGCCTCACATCCCGGCCTCAGGTTAGCAACGCACCATTACCACCTTTCTGTCCGTCTGCTTGTTTGCCTTCCATTATCATAAAAAAATCCACTCGTCTAACGAGGCGACAAATGCGCATTAATATTCAGGAAAGCTGGTAATCTTTTTGAAAGCACCTAAAAGTTTGCATGTATTAAAATATTACACTCATCTCTATAGATGACAAGTAATACTTTACCCGTCCTCTTGTTTTGTCGCTGGTTAAGCTTGACAGATGACAACATCGTTTTATTGCGAAGCATCCAAATATGGCAACATCACGCTCTTATAAACGGACTCAAATGTTAATCCCTGGACAAATTACCACATCCTACAATAAAAGTAGGCAATTTGAAATAATATGTTTTGAGAGCACACATCGTTTCAAAAACATTAAGGAAATTTGTGTATGATACTGTGGTCTGTTTATATTTCGAACCCGTATTTTCAGTGTTGCAATATAAACATTTTTTGTTTCTATCAATATGTTGTCAAATGCAGCGTGTTTTTAAATACGGTGTTAAAAATATATAGGATAGAAAATCTACACTTGAAAATATTAAAATGTGTTGCTTTATTTTCCTGGTTTTACGATAAATATCTAGATAAGAGAGAATAATAATCTAGAGACTAATATAAAAAATGAAATAAAAATAAAATTAACCTTTAATGCTGTTTAAACTTACAAAACATTGACATCAATTATTAACTTATTACCTATTTTTTACATAAATTTTGTTTACATCTTCGTATATCAGCGTTCCGTTCATAGGCCTCTCCTAAAGATTTCCATTTTACCCTGTCCTTTGCTACTCGGATCCATTCTGGACCAGCAACCTTTTTTTATATCGTACTCCAATACCATCTCTTGGGTACCATTCCATTATTATTTTCGTCCATTTCTCTTGAATTTCCCTTCTTAGCTTGCTAAGAGATTGATGTAGACTATATTTAATCTTGATAAAACAAAAAGTTGTTGCAGGAAAACATAAAAAAAACAAAGCTTACATATTTCCGGAGATATTTTAAATGTTTTCATTAATTTAAGTTCGTTTGATTATCTAACATACATATTTGTCGAACTCAAAATTCAAATTTTTAGGAAAAACGTGTTTGGTCAAATCGGATTTTTTTAAACTCATAAAACATACCTAAATGTAACATACTTAAACAAAAAGTATCTGCTCACATTTGATATATTTAATATTCCAGGTGGATTGCCAATCAGATACGACATATAATTTAAATAGTTCTATGTTTGTCTTTGATAATATTCCCGTTTGTGACTATGAGTGAGAATTAAATATACCTACGAAAAATGATTACTTAAGTAATTTTCGATATCGCCCACTTGACAACTTGAACTGTCTGAACCTTCCTCCCACGCAACCTATAAATAATTATGTCTTATAAGTATATTCCCCGAAAGGCGACTCGTTACTAAGGTAATATGGTCACTAACTGGAAAACCTTTTTAATAACCATCTTATCAATAAAACTAGTCAGCACGGCGAACTTCATATCGCTTGACATTAACATTTTCCCGGTTTAACCTTCTCCTGACAATAGTTATAACCAGAAAAAAAATAGTAAAATTAGTTTATCCATACATGACGCGATGACCAAGGGAAATAGGGATATGTATACCAGCCGATTCGGCGAACTTGATATCGCTTGACATTAAAAGCTGCTTACAATTTTAGATTTCTTATCTTTTTGTTTGATTAGAAAAAAAGATAGCATACATCAGTAACATGTTCAGATTGTAAACAGCAGAATAACCACCAATTTATAATTTATTTATATTTTTTTCTTTTTCTATCAAAAAATACTTTTTTTTCTATTAAAAATTATGTTTGGACCTTTGCTCTGTTATGAATTTTTTTGATAACATGTGATCCCAAGATGGTCCCATATTAATAAATACAACTTCCCTTAAGTGGTTTTTGCGTTATACCTTTTTAACATTTTCATGTACCTTGATCGTGTTCAAATCTAAATAGGTACCTGGAACCTTCCCAAAAAAAATCAAAATTTGTTATATATTTGTCGAGTACTTATGTAACAAACACACAAAAAAACACACAGTCTAAGTCATAACCTCCTCTATATAAAGTCGGTTAAAAACTAAGCTTCATCCTTCTCTAAACTCAAATCTGTTTTTTGTAAAATTCACGAAAATTGTTGAACCAACATGAATATGGTTTTGACATGAAAATGGAATATAATTCCATTCATATTTAACATATTCACATTTATAATATTACTCCGAACTACTGCTTTACTTGTTTTAAGACTTAAATGAATGGATGAATGACGGATAATTTATTTAATGAACTTTATTATACACCAAAAACTTACAAATTTAGTCACTGTTTCTCTTTTACAATAGGCCTTTAACTTAATGTACACAAAGGTGGTCTTATAGTTTTAGAGCGATCTCTGCCAGACAAACTTAGGGTGAAGAAGACAAACTTAATTAGCTCCCCCGTATAAGCCTGTTAATAAATCGTTATAAAATAGGCTATTATATCGGATGTATTCTCAAGATCTCATTAAATTTTATATCAAAATTAGCTGTCTGGGCGAACTTTGTTCCATCCGTTCAGTTTGTATGGGACAAAATAAAACATTGTTTTTCCCATTTCCCCTTCACTTTGATGTCTCTCTTCTCTTCACTTTTTCTCTTCACCAGATTTTTCTCTTCATTCTATATAAGAACCTTGTCATGACGATAACTAATAAAAAAATAATTAGCCGAATCGGTCCAGTCGTTCGGAAGTTATTTGCTTACCAACATATTTAGCGACTCATTTTTTTATTATAGACTGGAGGCCCTACCCGGCTTCGCACGGTTATGAAATATACATATAAACCTTTCTCTTCAATCACTTTATATATTTAAATCCGTAAACCGTTTCGTAGTTTTAAAAATTCAAGCATACATATATAGATAGAGACAGAGGAAGTGACTTTGTTTTTTTATTATGTAGTGATTTAATATAATGGGGTTAAAAGTTTGGCGTGAGCACAAAACAAATATATACACATTTATACTTACATTATTCAGGGTCACATTTCGAATAATAAGCTACGTTTTTAAACAACTAACCAAACATTTTTAATTTATGTACCCATCTTCTTTAATTTGTCTTGAAAAGAAACGTATTTATCGCAAGCTCTTATTAACACAGCAATTGTTGCTGGAGCCTAATTTCGAAAACCAACAATGAAAAATAAAAACGGAATAAAGATGCGCCTCACCCTCTTTTCCTAATGAATGAGGAGTAATTTGAGTTTAAATAAAAGAGGGGAAATAATACCCGTTTAAATAGAGAATGAGAATATTTATACCGGCCAATTTCAATTAAGTTTGTTCCTATTTAAATAAATAAAATTTGCAGTAGTAGTACTATTTAAATTATGTGCTTCGGCTACATTTGTCAAGCTTCGGAAATCCGAATGTAATATAAAGATATCTATATATAAAGTTATTATTACATAATTAATCATTTCGCTTTAATTTAGATTAGGTAAGCCAATTTAAAAATAAAAGTATAAAGTGTAAAAAGTGTAAAGTCGACACACATAATTTAAATAGTAGGACGAATTTACCCGTACCTGACATTGGCTAAATAAGTCGTGAAAAGCGATTGAAAGCCATATTTATAGAAGAAGAAGAAGAACTAGTAGGACTGTACTTATTTTAACGTTCATTTACAATTTGAGTGTACTTAAACTATAAAAATCTTTCTTTGATTTTAATACTACGTCATACAAGTATACAAAAAATGATTATTTTTCTCTCTTTCCCTGAGACTCCATCATGAGATCCATACTTGGTTACAATAGGGTCACGGAAATGCTGTCTTTCAATTAAAGAATAGTTTTTGAAATCATTTCACAAATTGACTTAGAAATCGATTAACATACGTATAAATACAGGAGTCAAGCACATACCACTGAAGATAGAGTGCTGTACTGCAACTGGGTAGGGAATTACCGCTTTATCTATTCTTCCCGCCATAGTGACAGTGTCATAGTTCGGTAACGGGGGGAAGGGATACCAGTAGACTTTTACAATTGGCCCAAAACCTAGGCCACATGACAACGACGCACTAACAACATCTATGTTGTCTACAGGCCACGGCTATCTCTGATTTCTTAATACATAAAATAAGTATAATACACAACCAGACACGATACTACACGCATAGATGTTTATCACATAAATGCCGGCCCGATCGAACCCGAGCCTCGCGGTTGGTCGGTGGAATCAAAATGCTAACCCCTCGACCTACGAAGTGATGATTAAAATTACTATGTACCTCTAAAGTATTTTTTCGTGATTTTTAAATTTTAATTTTAATTCTTCATTTATTCACTTCAGTCATTAAAATCAGAGGATTCCAAAAAATAAAAATAAAAAACGTAAAGCATTATGATACATACGACCAAAAATATTTCTGTTCGTATTGGTTTTTATTGAAAGACAATTTTCAAAAAAATATGAATAATTTAATGAAACAATTACAATTTCATTAAACATCGCGATTTGATCATTATCTTTTCAAATGTTAGGTCATGATTTGGAGCTTCTATATATTCTATATACATTTTAGAAAAATGCTATGTCTTATGCTTTTCGAAATATGCTTAAATATTTTCAAGTACCTCAACGACATCAACTAATATAATTTAAGAAGCACACGACTTAACTTAGTAAAATGTATATAGAACAATCATGGAGTCATAACTTGCTTTTTGAAAAGAGATTTGACAAAATATGTTCGTCGTTGGCTAAGTAATCGCATAACAAAACTAAAAAAAAAACACACAAATGAATTGAGAATTTCCTGCTTTTTGGAGTTACTTAATAAATAATCCTAAACATGGATCTAAACATAATACAAGCTATCAGTAACATCTTAATGAAATTTAACAAACAAATCAAAAGTACCATCGATTTCCCGCCAAGATTTATCTTGTTTTATTAGAAACGACATATTATTTAGTTGTTGAAGTCTCCAAATGGCAAAGCGATGTGTCATTTCGATGAAATGATTGGCTAGGGTCCAACCAAAACGACGGGTGCCGACAGTCGACAACATTCGCTATCAGATGTACGAGGTACATGCTATTTTTCTCCGCAAGAATACAAATGTCTTGCCAAATTGTCTACCATCGAAGCAGTCCAATTTAGAAAGCAATTTCGCAACCAATTCGTTTTGTAAGCGGATCAAGGGGCCAACGTTAAATATGGCTATTAAATCTTTTACATCGCACTCATTCTGTATCTAAAAGGGAAATTATCTATTTTAAATTAAAATACTAGAAACCTTACATAACCAGATGTTATAAACTTAAAAAATGTATTATATTTAAGTTGTATGGTAAATGGTACTATAGGATTTCAGAATATTTAGAAGACAGAAATGCTTAGGATTAATTGCTCCTCATACCAATCTCTACAAATTACATATGTAATAAATTTTTAGATTAATAGGAAAAAAGGCAAGCCCGTGAGTTTCTTTTGCCCGAACTTCTCAGTGAGTAGCCGCTTTTCAATCCGGTAGAATTTTTTAGAATTATATGGACTCGTCACAAAAATCTTAGTATAGATCGACTTGAATAAAATATATTTGAATTTTTTTAGGTGAATTTATCTAGATATACATACCATAAAAGGTACTAAAACAAAATCTGGACGAAAAATATTTTAATAAAAAAATATCGATACGTATTTTATGTATTATACAGATACCAAAATGTGGGTTATTCATTTTTTTGTCTGTTTGTGTGTATTACATGACCAGATGTTTTTTTAGTAGTTCAGTTCAGTAGTTTTTTACGCAAAAAACTACTGAACAGATTTTTACCAAATTTTGTGTAGCAGTAGCGATTACGATTACATTAACAGTTGGTAATAAAGTTAAAAAATTAACTAATATCGTAAAAAGCGTACAATACACCCGGGAGATCAATACATCGATGTTCATTACACAAATGCCTGCCCCTTTCGGGTATCAAACACAAAATACGTAGAGAGTCAGGCATGTAGGCTAACACCTAAGCCAGCGAGGCAATAAATGAATAAGATTGTAAATGTATTTTTAATTAATGTTTAAATTTTAAGTGCCTTAAGTTTTTGCACTTGTTATAAAACTATTTTTCCAACCCCGTGTTGGTCCGGGCACCTTTGTAGAATAGACCATCTGCCTTCCTGCCACGCAGCTCGTAAAAGGCGAGCATAGGCTCACCGTAACTAGCACCGTGACATCTGACTAGGTGGTAGAGTTTAGCAGCGATTCGCCCGGATTGGTACCACCGCCTTACCTATTCCTGCCGCCATAACGTCATGACGTGTTCCGGTTCGGAGGGTAAGGTAGCCGGTAAACTTACTTTTGCTCGAGGCCCAATATCCCGGCCTCAGGTTGGCAACGCACCATTACCACCTTTGGTGTCTCTAGGCGGCGTGTATTTCTTAACATCAGGAAATCCGTCTGCTTGTTTGCCTTCCAATATCATAAAAAAAAAGACTTTGGTTAGCACAACTGTTCCGACAAGTTGATATAATTTTTCAAGAGGGTAAGGTAACCGATAAATTTACTTTTGCTCGAGACCTAACATCCCGGCCTCAGGTTGGCAACGCACCATTACCACCTTTGGTGTCTCTAGGCGGCGTGAATATCTTACCATCAGGAATTATATCTGCTTATTTGCCTTCTAATATCATACAAAAAGAGTCTTTTTAATGGACAACTTTAAGCCAGACCTCGACCTTTTCATTTAAAGGTTTTTAATAACAATAAAAATATAATATGGTGCCTCATAGAAACTACTCTTTAAATGTTCACCAACTCTTCTAATAATACTTTAAGTGGATGCTTATAGTATTTTTATTTGGTTTTATAGGTGTTTGGCACCAGTTACCTAAACTAAAATAAAATTAAATCAAATTTTGAACTTCGGAATTATATTTACTGTCTATAACTTCCTAAAACGACGGACTTTATGTTTTTAGCTCATAGAACTTAGTTTATCTTATAACACCAGTTTATTATTTCGTCAACGTGGAATGGTTATGATTTTTAAACAAATTTACATTTTCCATAGTAGTATTTTTGTGGTTAAATTTAAAAAAAGTGAGTTACGTTTAAAACTTGGGTCTTATCTTAATGCGTATTAAATTTCAATATCAGTTTATAGATTTAACCGTGAAATCATAACAGACAGAGACAGACTAGTCTAAGAACTCACGAAGCGGTTTTTACCCGCACCGGCAGTTTCAGCAGGATGTAGATTTATATGCAAAAAGTAAGAGCACATTTCACGACGCGTTTTACACCCGCAGGCTTTCTTAGGCTATGGGTTTGAAGTTTAGGTTTCAACAGATATTTTCTCAACGTATGAGTTTGGATGTGTTGTCTACCGTTGTAGTTGACGGTGCACAAAACAATAACCCCTACTTTAAATTTAATTAAATGTAAATAACTTCACTACAAATTCTAAAGCAAAGTCACTTCCTCTGTCCTCATGACCCTCTGTATGCTTAAAACTTTAAAACTACGCAACGGATTTTTGATGTGGTTTTTTAATAGTTTAGTGATTGAAGAGAAAGGTTTATATTATGTATATTTATTATAAACTATATATTATATTATAAGCTAGCGAGCGATAAAATAGTTGATTAATTAATTGTTAATGCTGTTAAAACACGAATAACATAATACCAATCAGTCGAGTTAAAGTACAAATCTTGGACATATTATTACGTACCTAATTCATGCGACACATTTCAATCTTTTAACACAGGAGTTCTCTTCGTGGAAGAGGCCTTATTTCGTCAAGCTGACCCAATTGTGGTTGGAAAACTTAGCTTCGCTGAACTTACTTCAATTATTGGTAAGTTCATATTACAGCGGGAAAACTCAATTTTTATTTGCTAGAAAATACTCAAAACTTCAAAAATTATTTTTAAACAGTATCCAATACTAGCAACTTCGCGTACAAAGCAACAAGTTTTAAAGTACTCTTTTACTGCAATTGAAAATAATTAAAGATAATATTTTGATAAACTCTTATTTTTAATTTGATTATTATATTTAAATAAAGAAAAAACGGAGGAACTTTGTAATTTGACGTGTATATTTATTTAATTATAGTAAACGCTATCTTTTCACAGTTTAGTCCAATTTGGATCATTCGGTTTTTATTTAATATACCCCTTGTATACTCAAAGGCTTTCCCATTTAAGTTTCATGAGAATGGGTGTAGTGGTTTTTGAGTTATGCTAATATACCATAAACAAAGTAATAATATAAAACAATATTGTTACGACTTTGAGTACCTATATCTCGAAAACGAAGCGTCGTACAGCAAAACCCCAAAAACGCATAAGTAGGTATTAGGTCTACTATCGAACAGTGAAGAAAGTTCTCGAAAAGTCGTTGATAAGAGAACAACGTTTTCTGGAACATTCGCGGTCCGCGGCGAGTAGTACCTATACACAGCGCGCATTGTTTACGTATAGCGCCGCAGGTAATAAATCATGTCCTTGACGTAATCACCCGAAGATTCGGGAAGCGTCTATTGTGTTAGATTGTATGAGAAGTTTCTCGAACCATGGGCATAGCAGTATATAAGGAGGCATCGAGCCGCGACCCGCCAGTTCAATTTCGGAAGCGAAATCGAAGCGATCTCTATTAAGCGACAAGGAAGAATTATTTCGGCGAATACAGCGAGGACATTGGACCAGTGATTTTACTTAGCGATTCGGATTCTGTTAAGAGGATTTTTGTGGAAGCTTTCAATAAACGTCTTCTACGTTACAAACGGCATTTTATTACCCATAGCTCGTAACAATATTTTAAAATTGATGTCAGTTTTATTGTGTTTGGTAAATTGAGGAAGCAGAGAGTCTTTTTTTCATTTGTTGACTAGTGGTCCCATTGTTCGAAATTCAACCATAATAAATTTTAAAATCTTGTTCAAAAAAACGAAATCTTCATTTCTCGAGACCAATTACTAAACTTTATAAATGTATATTAGTGCGCCATCTGTGATCTTTTATCGTTATCATCATCATATTTGTTTGTGTGTGTCAAATGCTTGGTATATATAATACACCATTACGCACATAGTAATGGTTTATTTATTAATTTGATGTACTTTATAAGCATTATTATTGAAAAATATTAGCGTTCTGCACTTCTCCTACACATAAACTATAAGTGTGCCAAATTTTATGCTCCTGCATCCGCTCAATTTCCGTAAAAAGGGGTCCAAAGTTTTGGCATCACGTATTAATATATAGATAACCTCGCGATTTTTTTTCTTCGCCGGGTTTAGTGGGTGAACAAAGTACTCAGCGTTGTTAAGACGGTTTGGACTGTTCTCTACAATGCCAACAACAAGGGTTGTCTCCCAGGCATCGACCATACACCCCAATAGACACCTGTTCTCTATAATTTTACTTTGAAACAATTCTGGCAAATAGCTAAGGTGCGGGGAAGTGAGGAACTGCTTTCCTATTGGCCCTTGCAATAACAACACGTCATATTCATAAACAAATATGTAAGATTAGGGATAAGACATATTTAATACGAACAATATATTTTATCGATATGCCTTTTATTTTAAGAAGTACGACCTTGTAACGGATTATATCGCAATTTGTTTATTGCACGTCACATCGCAGCTATGCAACTCAATGCCTCAAGGTCACCAATCTTTGCGGTTGAGAGTAATATCCGTACTTGAATATATTAGATCCTTGCATCTGAAATTGGCTTTTTGTAGGGAATGAACATAAGTCAAATATTTTTAATGTAATACATTTATTTAATCAAAGTATGAACCATTGTTTCCTATGCACATTTGCCATCTCATAGGTAATTTATAGACCCCTCTACTAAAAAACCATTCGAACGTGAATTAATAAAATCATTGGACGTGGTTTGGACTGCCCCATCGAAATTGAATTTTCAAAAAAAATAGTAATCTGTTGGAGTTAGATTCAGGTGGATGTTTTTAACATTCCGATTGATGCTCTTCTAATTGAGAAGCCGTCTGCTTGCAGTATGTGGTCTAGCATTGTCATGAAGCAGCAGTGGCTTAAAGTGTATCTATGAAACAATATTTTGCAAAATGTGAGATTTAATACACTGTATTTGGAATTTGAAATTCGGAAACCAATTTTCTTGTCTGATTTCTTTTAACCAAATTAGAATTTTTTACTTTATGATCTTGTTGATACCTGATTTAAAAGACATACTTATTAAATTGAATTTTTTTAAATCATTTAAATAATTTTCACCTGAACTACAGAATATCGTTGAAATACAACAAATTAGTTTTAAAATTGTCCCAGCCCTTTGAAAGTTTTATGACATACTGACTTTAACATCGCCTATCGGAACCAGTCTTGAATTTATGCCACCCAGATAGCCACCTAATGGACTTAAAAGAGTTCTATGAAATCGGCTTAACTATTTATGAGTTACTTAATGACAAATAACAGCGCCCTCTTCCGCGTTTAGTTCAGAAGTTCAGTTTTCTATCGTGTTGGTTCGAGTCCGCTGGCTAAAATAGATCACCTGCCCTTCAGCCAGGCACCTCATAAGAGGTGAGCACAGGTAAAACAGGTAATTGTCAACAAGAGCACTGGTGATAGAGAGGTGTGCAGCAACTTCCCTGGGTAGTTATCCACCGCTTTACCCATTCCTGTCGCTATAATGGCAGTGTCACATTCCGATTCGGAGGGTAGGGAAGCCAGTAGATTTGCACAACAGGGCTTACATTCCGACCATAGGACAGCAACGCATCTGTAACATCAATGGTGTCTTTAGGTCATGATTATATGTTACCATTAAGAGAGCCGTGTTCTTGTACGCTGACTTCTCATATGAAAAATAGTAACTATCTAGAGGCCAACTCGAAAATACACAGAGTAAGAAGTTTTTTATTGTTTCTGTCAGTGCCTCAATTTATCGATAAAATACATAAATACCTACATACAATACCAGTATCCTATTCAGGATAAACTCCATCCATCCATAGTCCATCACTAGCTGTACGCAAACGAAAGTGGTAGCTTGAAAATCACATGTGTAAGAAAGGGATATAAAACCGCATGTAACAATAACTGACCAGTATATGGTGAACTCCGATTAACATCAAATAATTTAAAATTTAATTACGAATGTTATTATTTTTAATTAACCTACGGGAAGTTGTACCATCTTTTCGGTAATGTGAAGTGTGACTTTTTTTACCGTACCATTTAATTGAACAAACAGTGATTTTATATCTATTTATTTTTCATTTTTTAAACAATAACGCACAATGTTTATAGGTTACAAACCTGAGCCCCGAGTGTAATGGCAACGTCAAAAATCATCTAACGTAACTCTCGCGTTAGTGAGTAAACTTGTAACATGTAGTTACACGTTTTAAGTGCGAGTGTAATGCCATTCGAAAACCGTGTCACTAATCACTGAGTTACGAGTTTACTCACTAATGTCTGCGTTT
The DNA here is from genome assembly GCA_002245475.1 of Calephelis virginiensis. Taxonomy (NCBI): domain Eukaryota; kingdom Metazoa; phylum Arthropoda; class Insecta; order Lepidoptera; family Riodinidae; genus Calephelis; species Calephelis virginiensis. The sequence continues at coordinate 55,081 of NJDC01000628.1, read as the reverse complement.
ATAATACGAAAAAATCATATGTAGATAACAACATATGTCATTGTTTAAGGTGGGCATAGTTTCTAACGTTGTCGTATTACTTTGCGAATTTTCTTTCTCTTTTACCCCTGCAAGATAAAAAGAGATAAAACGAAAACAATGTCAATACATTTTTCTTCTTCTTTCTTAAGATTTTGGCATTTACGTTAGTATTATGCCATCAGTCAAGTAGAAATTTGCATCAAATTTACCAAAATCGGGGTTCAATTATAATTAATCACAAGTTATAAGTCGTCACCTTCACAACCACTGCAAAGTGTACGTACAAGTACAAATCCCGTCCATACACCATCAAGTCAGGTGTCACCTAGAATGCGAGGTTCTCTTAGGAGAACAGTTACACCTAGATTATCTCCCCGGCCCAGAACATCTAGGCCACATCTGACCCCAAGAAGACGCGTGCGATCTGGAACTTCCTTTTACGTAGATCAAACGGCGAGGGCTATTTCTTAATTCGGGGAGTGGAGAAATTTCCAAATCGAGAAATTCCAGGCCGAACAAAGCCCAAAAGAAAATGAGTTACGTATTAGGAAGTTGGAACTAGCGTCGCAATCGCGTTGGCAAGAGTTGACGGGTAGTGCGCTGGATATACTAGACAAAATAGC
>NJDC01000628.1:42846-53430 GCA_002245475.1 Calephelis virginiensis | reverse complement strand
TATATGCGGCGTCTATTGGGGTGTGTGGTCGATGTTACCAGGTGACCAAACCTTGACTTGATGACGCGTTCTGGTTATTGGGTGGATCGATTGGAGAAGTTAGGACTCGTCGCTTGGCATAAGGCGCCGGGCGAAAAAGAGTTCTTCGTCGGCGAGACCGCAGGCGATGGTGGAGAACGAAGCAGTTCGATCCACTCAGTTCGTGGACAACCACCTTTTTAGTTTTTTAATATGACCAATTATCGAATCTATATATACAAAAATCAATGCCACTTTTCGTTGTCATTTTATAACTCAAAAACGGACTTACCTATCCAAACCAAATGTTTAGGCTTTGTTTGGACTATTTAATAGATGGTTTATGTAAAGTTTGCATAAAATCGGTTTAGCGGTTCTTCATTTATCACATTTTTTGTAAGAAATAAATTCAATAAATGGGGGATCATTTTGTTTATGGGTATCAATAATTAGGGGTGTAATCTGTAATGGGTATTTTTTAGTCAAATTTAATTTTTTCAGATGGGAATTGTGGTGTCATGTTGAAACTTTTTTCAATTGTTTTTTTTTTCTTTTTTGTTTTGTCCTGCGGTTATATACGTAGCGAAACACGTACCGGGCCGCTAGTATACATATAATTGATGAAAACAGTTTTATCACTAACACCGTGGCCTGTAGGTAACTCGGACGTGGTTTGCAATATATCTGCTTCCACAGTAGCCTTTCATTTATCGTCAACTTGGGTCTCCGACTGTCCACGGGGCTTATTCTGAAGATCAAAATTTCCAGACTGACGTCTGAACCAAAAACTGACGTTGGTTTTTTTGTGCGACACAACCGCCATCTATTTCATTAAACTTTCAAGCCGTTTTCGCTGGTAAAACGTCGTAAACAGCGCTTTAAAAGTTTTCTATTGTTTAAACTGAACGCAAACTTGAAAAAAACGGTTTGCACTCCGGGAGTGCCGATAGTAGTGAAAACTTTTTGTTTTTGATATTTTGGAATGGTTAGGGAATAATTTTGCACGAATTGCTTTAATTATCAGTTTGTGTGGTAGAATACTTACAATATTCATGTATTGCGCTATCGTACACAAACATGACAACACGGACATTCGCGCAAGCGCCCTGCGCCGTCTTACAAATCAGGTCACATGTCCTGACGTGAGTTTAGAAGTTTTTACCCATTCCAAAAAAGTGCGCAACGCCGCTAAGGAAGTTTTCACTTCAAAAATATATGGACCAAATTGAGAACCTCCTCGTTTTTTGAACTCGGTTAAAAAAATGTAGCTGGGCATTTTTAGAGGTGATCATTTCATGCGGAGTATGACAAGCATTTTTGGAATGACTAATGTGTTGCCAACCTCACGATTTTAATGACGTCATCGGGCTTTATGCGGCAACGCAGCAAAAGAAGTTTTCATTTTAAAAACATAAAAAAACAAATGAATGACGGTTAACGAAACACAAACACTTGTGGAATAGCCGTATATATTTGAATTTGGAATTTCTAACAAGAGAGTAGAAATTTGTGGTTGAAGTGGCCAGTACGGCATTTGAAATATATAAGGACCTAATATATCTTGAAGACGTATCTGCATATATTGACTTTTTTTGACCAATTTTAACCTCAAAACTGAGAGGCTGAGTTTTGGCGCCATCGAGAGAAAAGATGGTCGAAGTTTTTTCATAAATATTGAATTTGGTGTTAATATTGAGTGAAATTAGTCAATTTTGGTGGCATTTCGTACAATTTTGTTCAATAAAAGTGCACAAATCAAATAATCATAAAGAAATTAGCGTATCGTATATTTTCTCGTTGCCGCCAAATCTCGTTACATGAGCTTGTGTAAAAAGGCCACCGCTTTACCCAAGAGCCTGACATGACTTATTGACGACTTACGACTGATGACTAATTAAAATTAATTGAAATTGATATAAAATTTGATGCAAATTTCTACTGGACTAATGGCTAAATACTAACGTTCACGTTAGTAGGCCTTCAGGCCAAAACTTAAAGAAAGAAAAAGAAAGAACTGAGAGGCTGAAAATCCGATACATTTTACTCAGCAATATTTCATCAAAATTTCTCATGTAGAAACGTCAACTGCGTATGTTTGAGTTTTACACTGGTTAAAATATCGCTGACGTATTTCGTAGTAGAATTGAAATAAAGAACTCACATAGTTTCGACATTTCTGCCTGTCCGTTTGTGTGTCACAGATACTATATTGAACGATATTTATTTAGCAATTTTGACATATTACATTTTCCTAAAAAAAATCTTCTGAAAATAATAGTTGCACTCCATGTAAATCGGTTAAATAAGGTCACTTTCGCGGCTGATTTCGATTAGGAGTTTGCTACTTTTTTTTATAAAATAAATACAATACAATGCCTGCGGAATAGAAAAAAAATTAAAATTTGTTTAAAAATGGAATGTGAAATTCCAACAAAATATTTACTTTCGGATTCGTGTATGAAATCATGATAAATTGTTCTTTTAATTACAAAAACTGAATTCAAACATTGCTTGTTAGCCTTCTTTCATGGGCCCATATACCCACAAATTATAAAGACTTATGTACAAGAATATACCTATACAATTTTACAATAAACTTCCTGATGATATGAAAGACCTGCCATTAAATAAATTTAAAAAATGTTTCAAAGTGAAATTGTACAAAAAAAAGGTTACTATACCATTGCTGAATATCAATCGTATAACAGTGCTTAGGATTAATTGGTCCTCATACCAATCTCTTACTAGTAAAAATTTGTTATGTAATACTAATAAATTTGAATAGAATAAGGAAAAAAAGACAAGCCCGGTGAGTTTCTTGCTCGATCTTCTCAGTGTGTGGCCGCGTTCCGATCCAGTGGTTGTTTTGAGTATTATATAGACTCGTCACAAGTGCCTCTTGTAAAGTGAATGTGAATAAAAGTATTTGCTATTCTATTATCATTATTTTTTATTTATTTTAACGTTTATACATTGAATACCAATGAAAAAACATATTAAAAATATAAATGTGTTGCCGTGGGACACTAGGTTGGAACAAAGTTCTTTCGGCTAATGTAGAATCGACACAATTCATGAGTATAATATACCATGAGGCGGGGTGGAGTCAGGGAGAAAGAGAAAGGTAATATACACTACTCGCTTGTGTATACGATTGTCGCGCCTGCGCACGTCTCATTAAACGGTTTTATTTCACGGTTTTTTCTTACGTAAAAAACTATCACATATTTTTCAGTTTGGTCGCGCAGCAAAATCCTTATTTTCTCCAAGCCCGCTGTAAGGAACTTCGTTCCAATATAAACATAAAAAATAGAATCTACAAAAGGTTGGTCTTACAACTATGTAATTAGGGTGACAGTCCCCAAAACTGCTGCTTTCTGAATTCGGCCCTTAAGGCAATTAGCACACGTCACCGCACACTGGCTTCTTTTTTTTGATGACTAATTTGTTGCTAACCGCGAGGTTTTTACAACTTCACCGGGCTATACACTGGCCTCATAGATTTATATTGTATTGGCCTCTGAGAAATTCGTAGACCGCCTAACAGCGCGGTCGAACAGTGCTCTCTCTACAACTGTACTTCCGTACTGTAGTCCGCGCGGGGAGGCGGTGCGTAACACACGGGGCACAGCATAACCGCGCGGATTGTCGAAGGTGCAAGTAGTTTGTATTATGATACCATGAATGTCTCATTTAGAGTTCTGCAACACTTCTGGTCACATATTTTTATGTTATTTTTATGTTTTTCTTTCTCCTCCAAGCCAGATCGTTGCTACTACTTCTGTGTCCATTTTTGTCAGTGACCTTGATCAAACCGGTCCCAACCGCGTTAAATGCATCCGCGCTGATAGGCACCTAAACCGTCTAAGCGCGTGGAGAACCGCTACGAAATCCGCTTTTTCTGTTCCGCTCGACGCGTTAGTAAGCGGTGCCGTATAATAATCGCCTAATGCAGGTATGAAGCGAGAGTTTGATAAAAATTTATTGAAAATGTGATTAAAATATAAGACCATTTACTAACACCACTATCGGGACAGTTATTGTTAAGTCACTCTACATGTCAGTAACCTCGTAAACTATGTATTTTGATATTTTTTCCTTCTCAGCTCCCACGATGTTAACGTCACATGGAACAGTGATATCAACAAGAAAAGCACTGCGCTCCAACTATCTACCAGCATGATGACAAGTTTATTGGCGACAATAGTCATTTTCGTGATGGTAGACCGGTCCCAGTAGGGTTCGCTATTCTGAAGAACTGGTTCCGTTATGAACTTTATGGTGAGGGTGGTAGGAAAATTAAACTACTTTTATTTTTAAACATGTAATTATTTTTTATGATATTGGAAGGCAAACAAGCAAACGGATTTCCTGATGGTAAGAAATTCCCGCTGCCTAGAGACACCAAAGGTGGTAATGATGCGTTACCAACTAGAGACCGGGATGTTAGGCCTCGAGCAAATGTAAGTTTACCGGCTATCTTACCTTCCAAACCGGAACACGTCACGACGTTATGGCGGCAGGAATAGGTAATTCGGTGGTGGAGTCGGTGCGAAACTCTACCACCTAGTCATATATCACGGTGTTAGTGACGGTAAACCTATGCTCGCCTTTTACGAGCTGCCTGGCAGGAAGGCAAATGGTCTACTGTGCAATGAAGCCCGGACCAACACGGGGGAAAATTCATATTATTTTAATTATTTACATATTGTTTCTCTAATCTAATTCTGTAATCTCTAAACAGTAACTAACAAACCATCTACCATGATTTCACATTAATTTTAAGAGGTAAACGTATTCCCTTTTACTATAAGTCCATTTTGTTATCTTTTTAAATCTCCATACTAGAAAATTGTCATCCATGTAGTTGGCAAACTCACAAAGCAGTTAGATTTTAGTCTCAGATAAGGTACCCCGTGGCCCGAACGATGGGACATGAAAGAGCCGTATCTAAATGAAATGTTCTGTCCGTGTTGTGAAGCGAACTAACTTTTGATATGATTGAAACTTGATTTCAAATGGAAACCCACGCCCTCATTTGAAAATTAAACTTCAGTGCGTAGTTTGACAAACAAGTAATATCAAGATGTAGCTATAAGTAACAGTTGAATTTACACTAACAAACAAATTAAATTGTAGATTTTGGATTATTCCAAACATTCTAGCATGTTAAACAATATTAAATAACTGACCGCAAGAACGAGAAAATGAGAACAATAAACACACAATAAAGTATATTATTTTAAGTCGATTATTGTCTGAATTGTAACCAAACAAAAAATGATTAAATTTTATAAACTCTTGCAGTTAGTGCGTAAGCAAGTAGAATAAAAAGTACTGTAATTGATAAGTGGCGTAGTTACAGTTGGCGCGTTAGAAACTAGAAGAGAAACTACTGTAATTGATATGTGGTGTAATCAGAGTTGATGCGTTAAACCCTAAAAGAAAAACTCCTTTGATTGATATGTGGCGTAATCGCAGTAAATGCGTTAGAGACTAAAAGAAAAACTACTGTGATTGATAAGGGACAGAATCACAGTCAGTGCATATATAATTAAAATAATAGTACTGTGCAGAGATTATAAAATATTTTTAAGGCAAAAGGAGAAAACTAACCCGTGGTTCCCCTGCGTGTTAATTAATAATCGCAGCAGACACCACAGATGTTGTAAGTGCGTCACTGTCTCGTAGCTGAGGTGTTAAGCCTATGGAGCAAGTTTACCAGCTTCCCTACCCTCCAATCCAGAACCTGACAGAACCATTATGGCAGCAGGAATAGATAAAGCAGCAGGAATAGATAAGTCAGCAGGAATAGATAAGGCAGCGTAAGTGTAGTGTTTCCTGGGCAAGTTGTTGCACAGCACATCATTACCAGTGGTCTTGTTAGTTATGACTAATATTTTAACGTTAGAAACTAGAAGAAAAACTACTGTGTTTGATAAGTGGCGTAATCACAGTTACTTTGTTAGCAACTAGAAGAGAAACTACTGTGATTAATAAGTGGCATAACCACAGTTGGTGAGTTAGCAAACTAGAAGAGAAACTACTGTGATTGATAAGTGGCGTAATCACAGTTGGTGCGTTAGCAAACCAGAAGAGAAACTACTTTGATTGATAAGAAATGCAATAATAGTTAATGCGTTAGCAAGTACAAGAGAAACTACTGTGATTGATAAGAGGTGTAATCACAGTTAATTAGTTAGCAAGTGGAAGAGAAACTGTTGTGATCAAGAAGAAGTTTAATCATAACTTGTGCGTTATCAATTAGAAAAGAAACTACTGTGATTTATAAGTGGCATAATCACAGTAGGTGCGTTAGTAACAAGAAGAAAAATTACTGTGATTGATAAGAGCTGTAATCACAGTTGGTGTGTTAGCAACTAGAAGAGAATCACTGTGATTGATAAGAGGTGTAATCACAGTTAATGAGTTAGCAAGTGGAAGAGAAACTGTTGTGATCAATAAGAGGTTTAATCATAACTTGTGCGTTAGCAATTAGAAAAGAAACTACTGTGATTTATAAGTGGCATAATCACAGAAGGTGCGTTAGCAACAAGAAGAAAAACTACTGTGATTGATAAGTGATGTAATCACAGTTGGTGCGTTGGCAATTAGAAGAGAAACTACTGTGATTGATAAGTGGCATAATCACAGTTGGTGCGTTAGCAATTAGAATAAAAACTACTACGATTTATAAGTGATGTAATCACAGTTGGTGCGTTGGCAACTTGAAGAGAAAGTACTGCGATAGTTAAGTGCAATAAGAAATACATTGACTCACATTAAGAAGACATATAAATTTGCACATTGGCCTTACAAGGTCACCGGGTTATTTGACATAGGTAGATTGTAAAATGAGGATACGCAGTAAATACGGAAACAAGGTTTCTACGATACAATCCAATCTAGATACCTGCCTCACCCACAGTAATACAAATGTTTTACAAAGTTAAATTTATCATTCTCCGTTATTTGCACTGCACCAATTTGGGTGTAAACTGTTTCGCTCTGATTTCATTAATTTGAGCAATTAGTGTATTTATCTGTATAATTCAGAGTAATCTGTTAATGCAATGCGTAGGTAACAATTTGAAAATGAATGCATAAAACATTATTTAGCTTCAACTAATTAAAACAGATTTTTTCACACGATCGTGACTTTAAGTGATGCAGCCATGGAAAATGTAAAGATATAGTAATTACTACTTGCAATAAAGATTATTTTTAATGAGATTGAGTAGCTTTTTGTATATATTGACAGTTACAGGGGCTTGGGACCGAAAACCATTGAATTTTTATTGATGACGGAAAGTAGAAAACATAAAAGGAGCTAACAATGCTAATAATAATAATTGATATTTACTAAGACAAAAACAAAGGTTACTAAGATCTATACTCAGAGACGTCAACTGGCTTTTATGCTATCACTAAGCCGAAATTTACAGTAACATGATAATGTATTAAATGATAGACACTACCTCCGAGTGAAACTATAAGATATGCTCTATGAAAAAAGTTATATGACAAGAACAAAAAATAATTTTGAAATATTTAGTAATTTTGTGACCGTTTTACTAAATTTTCGAAAACAACGACATGTACAAAAACTAGGCAATACTTTATGAAGGTAAAGTAAAAAATGTAGAAATATAAGTATGAAGCTGAGCAAACGAGCTTCATTCATTGTCAATATTTTAAATACTTCCAACCTTATATTGTCGAACTATTAGATAAATATGAATTTGTTTTCGTTATCCAAGAAAAGTGTGTTTATAAACTTGTGTAAATTATAAATACCTATATTATTTTGTTATTTCAAAAACCAAAATTGTTGCACCCATTTCGGAAAATTTAATTAAGTACATAGATACTATTATTAGTCGACAATAGTTATCCAATTCAAGCATAGAATTAATAACAAATACAAATAGATAATTGAGATGCTAAACTTCTTGTGATAGTTAAAATTATAGCTCGATTGTTGACAATGTACGTTTTGATTTTCAAATGGAAGACAAATTTGTACATCAAAATAGTAAAAGCAATCAAGATTATGTAAAACTGAATTTCGAATAATCGTATTTTTAAACCTAGCACCAATTGAAACTAAACATTTACCGCATTCATGTTTTAAACGATGTCATCTGTTTATATAACATATGTTTTTTTTTTTTACTATAAAAGTCTTTTATATTAAGCAATTAAAGTTATTCTCATAAATTCATTTTCTGAATTCAAAATTACATTTTTTATCATTATTTGTCAAAAATATATACATGATATAATGATATTAAATGATTTAAATGGTGTATATTGGAACACATTTGTTTCGTGAAGATGACCATTCAGCGTAAGACAATCTAAAGAAGATTGATGAAGATAAAGCAGCCTCTTTTAGGTAGTATATCGTCATTAAGCTACCTTAGTGACCTAACGGTGTTTTATATTAGCTAGTTTCCCAGAACATGACTGACGAAGACTGGATGACTTCACATTATATACATACACATTTTTAAATCGTAATAACAGTGTTATTTTAACATAATTAAGAAAAATTGATAGATAAATAATCCTGATTGTCGGGGAGTTTATTTTGCCATTTCTTTTCCTGACGAGCTAGGTTTGGAAACGGTGGTAGATTATGGTAGTTAAAGTTAAACCTAATCACATTTGAAAATATTTGTTCAGAGTTTAAAACGTAATATGTTAGAAATCTGAATAATAAAATTGTATAAATTAAAAAATATTTGCACACTACGATGTGGTAGAATATGTTGGTATAAGCAAATGTTTTTGTAACAACATCGAATACACATATTCAGTAAACAAAAAAGTTTCATTTTAATAATACAGTATAACTGCAAAAACTGACTTTGAATAATGATGTTGTATTTAATTACAAAACTCTAGCTTATATTGTGCATTAAATGTTAATTGACGTCTCTGAGTGCAACCTTAAAATATAGAAGTAGAACTGGCAATCCAAATACAGTGTCGTTTTTTATCCAAATTTTACGTTAGCTAAAAATTATTTAATAATAATACCTACAAAAAATATTCTTTTTTCAAGATTTCTCTAAGATTGCACCATCAGACCTATACTGACGCCAATGTTTGATATTTTTCATCGTTGCCGCTTGGAAAAACTTCCGAATATTCATATGTTTAAATGAAGAAACACTTCTACTGTTTAACGCATCACTTATAATTTATTATTTTATAAATAGCCTAGTGGTTTTTTATAAATAGTAGGCTTTTTATGAAATAGTACGATATGGGACTGCATCGGAAGTGCGCTCTTTAAAGTGACCGAAAAATTGATAAACAAACAAGAAATGTAGAGATATAACCTGTTGGGTTATATCTCTATATTTCTTGTTCTTGTTTGTGTTCAAACCCTTCTTATTTTTTCAATAATCAGTTAATATGTTGATACTAGCAGTGAGTTTTAAAATAAATTTTACATTTCTGCCCTACATTGTCGTCTTATCACAATGGTTTTAATTATGCCAATACTAACCCATCTGTGTGGACAATGTTGTTAGAAAAGTACGTGTTCTTTTTACATTTGTTGTAACAAAGATAACATTTTTAGTTTTTACATTTTTGCATTTTCAGTCCTTAAAAAATGAATACACAAAACATTCTTAAAAAGTGATCAAAAATGTTTTAGTTTTGTATATGCGATTTATATATAAAAAGTATCCTCACGCCCGTATCCCAGAAGAAATAAGCATAGACACAGCCAGAGTTCTCACCGCTAGCCGAAAACACTAAAGTCCCACAGTGTGATAGATGACAAAACCTATCTCCAACCAGGTACATTTATTTTGCTTTTAATTCAAAAAATGACAAAACACATTTACATTTTATTGCGACCCGGCGATTAAACCCCTCAAAAAGTCAAGTACGAAACCGGACCCCTAGACCACCTAGACGATTCATATACATACATATTTATTTTTAAAGTTTAGATACATTAGATAGTTTTTAGTTTATTGGTTGCTTAATTTAATTTATTTTTAGTAGTAAGTTTAAGATGCAGAACATCACATCTGATGCCACATATGGACCTCAGTGGTATAACAGGTGTATTAATTTTTTTTGTTAGCTTAGTGTATAATAAAATAAAATAAATATATATAAGTTAATTTTAAATATCTAGTGAATCGTATATGCGCCATTAAAGCCAACTGCACGATTGTTAGAAACGTCCATGTCCATTACTAAATGGAGATGCATTTGCACGTCAGATAATCAAAGCGACCGTGACACTCGGAATAGAATCGAACAGTGACATTTTCTAACGCTAGCATCAATTGAAATTGCACAGCGAGCATTTACCGCGTCCTAATTTAAATGAAACCATTTATCCGATGTCACGAAACACATACATTTTGACTATTTGTTCTAGAGTTATTCATTCACTACATTTTACTCAGTTATTAAGTCATAATTTTCTGTACAAAATTGTAGCTTATATTGTGCATTAAATGTTATTTGACGCCTCTGACTTCAAACTTAAGATAAAGAATGGGTAAAAACTTCTAAACTCGCGTCAGGCAA
>NJDC01000628.1:16260-27329 GCA_002245475.1 Calephelis virginiensis | reverse complement strand
ATACTAATCTAGGTACGTGAAGATTCACGTCCGTATCCCCGAACAGGTTGGCAAAGGTAAAACCACAACTAGCCGTATTCAGATAAATCCATTTTGTTTTAATCTGTCATTAACTCGACATTTTCCATACGTAATTGTGTTATAATGAGAAATTAAATGTTAACGTTTACGAGTGCGGCTGTAAGTCTCACAATGTGATAGGTGGCATATCTATTGCCAACTGGGCACATATCCAATGTCAGGCAACCTTGTTTTTATTAGAAAATTGAAAAATCACATTTTCTTTTTTATGCCCGACCCGGGGTTCGAACCAAGAGCATAATAAAATTATACCTAACACCGTAGCACTAGACTACAAAGGCGCTAAAACATTGGTTAAATATTTGGTCTGTGTTAAACCTAAATACACTGAAAAGAAAAACAGGTAAAATAAGCACGTGACCAATATGTCCCAGTAGATTAGACAGGTCTGACCTCAAGGTTTATGTGGCTCACGTAATACGAGTTTGCTTTGCCAACTTTCGATGGCCTGCACGGCTTACCTCCTGAGGATTTTAAGTCAAACTCATATCTTGTAGACTACTTTAATTTAATGTAATAAGGTGACTGCGGCTATTAATGACCTATCAAAAATCTGCAGGTACTACCGATTCAATGTCTTTCTTTTGCAGAAAGATTTAAGACCGCCTCATTGGTCGAATGGCGAGCGTATACGCCTAACTATAACGACCACCGGTGAGGCTCGGGTTCGATTCCAGACGGGGGCAGGCATTTGTCTGATGAACATTTAGATGTTTGCATTTTCAGGTATGGATGTTTATTAAATTTATTCTGGTATCTATTTAAGTATTTAAGTATCACTGTAGTTAAAAAGGCACAATTTTAAATATAATAGATACCTATACCTGGAAACACAAAAATCGATTATCATACAAATACCTGCTCCATCGGGAATCGAACTCGAACCTCACGTTTGGTCGGTAAAGTCATTTTGATAACCTCCTTCTCTTCCGGAAGTTCCATTATTATATAATATTTAGATATTTATTTATGAATGGTTTGTAATTTTATCTTGTTATTTTATTTATATTATGCAGTTATATATTACTAAATATTATTATAGGTACTATGTTGTGTAATAAATACGAAGTAATAACAATAAAATTCAAATTGATGTATTTTATTCTTTGTTTTTGTAAACTATGTGGTACCTATACTCGTGTATTTGATCTCTGTTAGCCTGAAGGTTGACTTAGAAAGAATGCATATAGCAATTAGCATTAAGTTCGGATTTTGTACTCACAATTGTTATTTATGTACAATGTATGTATTGTTATTTATTTTTTCCCCTCGTTGGTCCGGGCTCCTTTGCAGAATAGACCATCTGCCTTCCTTGCCAGGCAGCTCGTAAAAGGCGAGCATAGGCTTACCATCACTAACACCGTGAAATCTGATTAGGTGGTGGAGTTTCGCAGCGACTCGCCGGATTGGTACCACCGCCTTGCCTATTCCTGCCGCCATAACGTCATGACGTGTTCCGGTTCGGAGGGTAAGGTGGCCGGTAAACTCACTTTTGCTCGAGGCCTAACATCCCGGCCTCAGGTTGGCAACGCACCATTACCACCTTTGGTTTCACTAGGCGGCGGAAATTCCTTACCATCAGGAAATCCGTCTGCTTGTTTGCCTTCCTACAACATAAAAAAAACAATATTTAAATAAAATCTAAATATATAGACATAGTCTACACCTTAGATTTTATAGTCAACCCTACTAGTATAGGAGCCTAAAAGAGATTTTTTGGAGTAACCCAGGCGCGTCAGATAGATATATAGATAAGATATGAGAGATACCCTGTACTATTGTTAAACACCTCCATTATGTATCAAATCTCTATATAGAGGTGCGCATGTAGGGTTGTCTGTCTATTTTTTTTGGCTTGAAAATATACTCGAGCGTGTAAGATTAAAGTACGGCGGGCTTATTGCATGCCAATAAGTATATGTTTGAATTTTTTGATGATTTGAACAAGACGTTCGGGAGTAGGAGGATCAGAAACTTTTAAAAGCTAATTCTAATTAATACCTGATGAGTTCAGCTATGATCAAGTGACTGGAATTGTTATTTTAGCTTCTAAGCTCCGCTTAAAAGAAAAATTTTACATGATCTTTTTTACTCTCCACTATTTAATCGACAATGGGTCGCTACGACGCTACACAATTAACATCGCGGGCTCCCCTACTATACCGTCTAAACTGGAATATGAGTTTTTTGGAAATTAACCTTCTAATGGTCTGCTAAACTAAAAAATTCTCTATCAAGATCGTGTATTTTTTTTCACACAAATTGAACCTAACCCCAAAGTAAGCAAATTATATGCTTGTGTTATGGGTGTTAGTCAACGATTCTTATACATAGAAATACTTAAATAGATACTAGAATGTATTTAAAAACACCCAGACCCGGAAATACACACATCTAAATGTTCATCACAAATCCCCGTCGGGAATCAAACCTGAGCCTCGCAGTTGGTCGATGTATTTAGGCGTGTACGCAAGCCACTCGACCAACGAGGCGGTCAATTGTGTAGGCGAGGTGTATTGCATTATAGCTTAAAAAAAGTCTGTCTTAAAATTGAAGACTGTAGAAAGAAAAGCAGATAAAATAAAAACGTGACCAATATGTCCCAGCGGGCCAGACAGGGCCGACTTCAAAGTTTATGTAGCGCACGTATCGCGAGTTTGCTCTGCCAACGTGCGATGGTTACCTTGCTTGCACGGTTCGCCTCGTGAGGATATCGAATCAAACTTCGATCTTGAGAAGTATATTTACTGTTGATGTTGACTATAGCTACGGCACAAGGGATTGAAGTCAATAAAATTTATATTTTAAGTGACTTCAAAAACCAAGACGTTTTTCAATTGTTTTTTTTATCTTAGATAGAAAGAAGTGTTATAAGTTTTAAGTATGTGTTGGTTTTTCAATATAACAGACTTTTTAAAATTTTAACCTATGTTATAAGTTTTAAGTTTCATGTGTTGGTGTGTGGTTTTTGGCATCAGCTTTTGAATGGATAGACCGATTTTCTGATTTTTATTTGAAATGTGACGTAATTGAGATGTTACATGTAGGTTTTGACGGAGGTTATTGAACATTTTCAGTCAGGAAAGTTTCACAGTTTATTCTATCTAAGGGCCAAAATACATAACCGCGTTGCGGCGTCATAGACATGTCTATGCCATTGATCCATTGTGAGAAACTTATTGCTTATTTGTTATTAAGAGGCTACTGTCAATGTAAGCGGCGCGACGCCGCAACGCGGTTATGTGTTTCAACCCTATATATACGAGGGTGGATCCAAAAGTTCGTGGCCTAACCTACATGGAGCTATGACACCTTTTTAAAATCTACTCTCATTTGTTAGTAAGTGTCATATTGATTTATTGTGCGCAGTTTCATTCCGATACTGCACAATATAAATTTTCTGTGATTATTTGTTTGAAGCAATATGACGCAATTTTCAATAATGGAGAAAATTGAACACCGTGCAATCATTAGGTACCTCAATAAAAAAGGCCTATCACCAAAAGACATCCATCAAGATATGGTGAGCACTTTGGGGGAGTCTGCTCCATCGTATTCCAGTGTCAAGAAGTGGGTAGCTGAGTTTAAGCGCGGTCGAGAGAGCATTAAAGATGATCCTAGGAGTGGAAGGCCTACATCCTCTACCACGAAAGAAAACATCGATAAAATTTGTGATCTCGTACTGGGTAACCGACGTTTGACCATTGGTAAGATAGCTGAGATAACAAACATTAGTTATGGTCGTGTGCAACACATAATAACGGAAGAGTTGGGGTTCCATATGGTTTCTACTCGCTGGGTCCCGAGGTTGCTTTCAGCTGAACAAAAACGAGTTCGATACACAATTTCGCGAGACTGTTTGGAACTTTTTGAGACTGATCCCGAGGACTTTTTGTTTAGTTTTGTTACCATGGATGAAAGCTGGGTACACCACCATACTCCTGAATCAAAGCAACAATCCAAACAGTGGAAATGATCAGATTCTCCTACACCGAAAAAGGCTAAGGTCGTTTTGTCGACAAACAAAGTCATGGCTTCTTTTTTTTGGGATGCGAAGGGCATTATTTTTGTAGATTATTTACCGACAGGTCAAACTATAAATTCTAGTTATTATTGTAACCTTTTACGAAGACTCCGGGAAGAAATAAAAGAAGAAAGGCCGGGAATGTTGCGTAAGAAAATTTTGTTTCATCAAAACAATGCACGTGTTCACACTTCGGTTGAAACAATGACTGTAATCCATGATTGTGGCTACGAATTGCTGCCCCAGCCACCTTATTCGTCAGATTTAGCCCCCTCGGATTATCATTTATTTCCAAATTAAAAAAACACTTGGGTGGCTCGAAATTTTCGACCAAAGATGAGGTGATAGTCGTAGTAAACGACTATTTCGCTGACCTTCCGGTCTCTTTTTTTTTCGAGGGGATAAACAAGTTTCAGGTCAGGTGGAAGAAGTGTTTTGAGCTAGATGGAGACTATATCGAAAAATTAAATTAAATTTATACCCACTTTTCTTTCATTTTCTTGGTCAGGCTTAGTACTTTTGGATCCACATCGTATATAACATTATAAAACTCCCAATCCCGAGGATATCTAAGAAAGCTTGGATCCCATAAAGTATATTCCAAGTTTGTGTAACAGATAACAACTCAGTTACTTTCAGGTTCAGATAATATCTTCTTTTATCTCTGGATATTTAGAGAGTTCACCCCCGTGTTGTGCTCCTAAACTTCTCTTAGAGGTTTCTTACAATTCAGTAACAGTAGCAAATGATTAAAAAAGGACATATTCTTTATCATTCTATAAAAATAAATTTTAGACAATAGTGTTTTTTTTTAAATAAATTCGTTTAAAGAATTTCAGTATACTGACTTTAGTGTAATACTGAATGAGTAATAATTAAACGCAGTAAAACTAAATAAACTGACGACAAATACCCATTTCATTACGTACCACGTCCCGATTTGATAATTATTTTTTTTAAATATAACAAAAGGTTCCGCAATCGTAACATATTAATTTTATCAGCCTTTTTTTAGTATATGTGTTACACTAAATAATGCAAAAAAATTCACTTATGTATTTTTCACTTTCAAAGTGAAACTTTTTTTTGAGAGACCAAACAGAAAACACCTGTTTTCACACAAAAAAGAATCGTCAAGATTATATATGCATTATAAGTCTAAGACCACACATAAAAGCAATATAATCGTATAAAAAACCCTCGTCTTTTTTTCGGAAATCGCTGGAAAAGTCAAAATTACCGCGGAATGAACGGCATAATATAAATATCCTTGTAATCATATCTCCTTAGTATTAAATTTCAAAGTTTTACTCAGAATTTGTTACAGTGGGAATTGTTACTTTCTAAAGTTTAATAATTTGCAGCTCAATTTGTAAATTTAATTACGGAACTTTGCAAATTGCGAAAAATTTAAACGTCTTATTATTTATACTGCAAATTGAAATGTGTATTTAGTATAATGGTCGGTCTCATTACACAGAAAATTTTTGCAGTGAAATGTATGTTTAGTTTGTTAGTTGGTTTCAACCGTGTTGGTCCGGGCTTCTTCGCAGAATAGACCATCTGTATTTCTGCCAGGCAGCTCGTAAAAGGCGAGCATAGGCTTACCGTCACTAATACCGTGACATCCTACTAGGTGGTAGAGTTTCGCAGCAACTCGCCCGGATTAGTACCACCGCCTTAGCTATCCCTGCCACCATAACGTCCAATGCTTGCCGTTGACATGTTCCAGCTCGGTGGATAATATAGCCGGTAAACTTACTTTCGCTCTACGCCTGAGATCCCGGCCTCCGGTTGGTAAAGAACCATTACCAATTTTTGTGTCTCTAGGTGACGTGAATTTTTTACCATCAGGAAATCCGTCTGCTTTTTTGCCATGCATACCATAAAAAATATTTGGTATGTTTTCAATATTTGTACTATTTTATACGAAATATATCAGAAAAAATATTATCAAAAAATATTGCAGAAAATTAATACACCAATGACCTTAGTGTGCTATTAGTTTTTGTAGTAGATCCACCACTTTATTAATTTAATATACTTGTGTGTTTAGTTAAAACTAATTGAAATTATACAACAAACAGTTCAGTATTATTTCCGTTTCAGTAATAAACCTAAGTACAAATATATTTATAAAAAAGTTTTTTTGATATAACTGAAAAGAAAAGAAAAAATGGATAAATTCCGGTCTACCGGCTGCTACATCTTCGGGCGGCATGGAACATGAATAAATGTCATAGTGGCATGATGGTGGCAGGAATAGTTAAGCGAGAAATCCCTTCCGGCAAAATTGGTGCATTGCATTTACCAATTGTGGTCTTATTTGTAATGATCCATGATTAACTGAAAATTGGTTATTTAGATCCATCGATATTTATCTCTTTAATTTTGTTTTAGTAAGTATATTTGCACTAGTATCCCCAAATTTGTAGGCAGAAGTGCAATCATGGTACCTAAACCTTTCACGAAACGGGCACTTACCAAATAGCGGGATTTTTTTTATTTGAAAGTTGAAAAAAAGTCAACAATACACAGGACACACAACACAGAGATGATAAGGACTTTATAGCTCACAGTAGGCCTGCCAAATGCATTACGAAATTTGTTACGGAATTTAATTTAAAAAAATCGATACGAAATTTCATCCTCAGGAAATTTATATAAATTCCGTATGAAAAATTACTAACGTAAGTAAGATCCAGTCACTAAGATTTGTATTAAATTACTGCGCTCAATTTTTTTTCGAAATGCTATTAGCGAAACACTGGCGGATATGAAAGACCAAAGATATCTTTATCTGGATTAGACACATTAAGACATATTTCCTATTTGTAACATTTTTTATTCTTTTTTGTATTAGTTCGGGTCATCTGTGTAGAATAGTCCATCTGCTTGCAGTTGAGGCTTGTTATATGTACATTTCCAGTAAAATAATTGTTTATAGATTGCTGTTCAGCAACTTATCCTAGGAATCACCACCACACCTATTCCTTCCACGTTACTGACAGTATCACGATTCACTCCAGTTGGAAGGTTAGAGGGAAAGCTATCTTGCAGTAAAGGTCAGACTGCGGTTGTTGCATTCATCATGACGCAACAACAATATCTATAGTTTTCGACAAACACAGTTGTCTCTTACTATCAGAAGTAATGCGTTTCTTCGCTACCTTCACTTATATAAACGAATTTCTCAATCATGTATTTGTCTCTTCTAGGAGATACACAAGAAGTGTACACAGTATATTGTAACAAGTAAATTGGAAACTGCACTATCTGATACTGACATAAACTATACTTATAACCTTAGAATTTCGGCGATACCAAACTTTGTGGACACGAACTAAATATTTAATGAAAATATTCCAATTTGTCCAGTCATACTGTTGGTTTAATACTCAAAGAGCCATACTAAGTATCTCTTCACCATATCCCCGAAGAGCTAGGTAGCGATACAATTACGATACTTTCGACTAGTTTAAGACATTAAGTCCCACAACGTCATAGGTGGTATCGCCAACCGGGTACATATTATCCGAGACAACGTTATTTTCATTAGAAAGTTAAGAAAACACATTTTCTTTTCATTGCCCGGACCGGGCATCAAACCCGACTTCTTATGAAGTCAAATCCAACAATCGAATCGCTCAACCCAAAGGCGATCAAATTTAATTTATGATCCAAATAATATATTTTAAGACAAAATCATTAAAAATTACTTTAATCTAGATGTAAGTTGTACCCGGGAAAACCCGAGGCAGTTCACTAGTAACAGAAACAACTAAGGCGTTGGTTATTCCCTGGAGAAACTGCAAGGAGTCTAACCACGTAATTCAATCTTTATCTAAACAACAATCAGCTTCTAACGAGAAAGAATAAATAAAACAATTGAATTCTAACAATTTGTTACCGATAGCTCCTTCGGAAAGAAATGGCGGGATTGGATCAAAGTTCAGGCCTGATAGGAGTGATCATTTGTTAGAGGAATTGGAATTACCGAGGCAAATATTTCTTTTGTAAATTGCTTTTCTTGATGTTTGTAAAAAAAAGCAAAGAATCAGAGAATCTCACGGTACAATACACACCATTTCAATAATATGTCCTTTCTATGACAGGCTAAGACCATGACGCCTTAACGCCAATTACGTATCAATAAATTCTTTTTATTGATATTTATTCCAATTCACCTCAATTTCTTGTAACATAGTCTTATGTCGTTATAGAATGACATTTTATGATATTGTGTGAAGCGATGGCCTCTATACTCGAACGCATTTAATAAAATTTAATGGCAATGATACACTATTTTTTTCATAAAATCAATAATACTTGTGCACTGTAATGTAACTGAATATTTCAATTTTTACGAAAAAAAAATAACATTTTCTTTTACGATGGTGCCAAATCTCTCTACTAACCACTTATAAATGTCTAAGGTGTTATTATTATGAAAAGTATTCATTTGTTACTGGAATTATGTAAACAAATATTTCTTTTGTTTATAGCTTTTCTTGATTTTTGTATAGTAAAATAAAGCAAAGAAGTAGAGAATCTCATAGTCGAATACAAACCGCTTATCATCGACCATTTCCGTTTTATGGTCAATGCCACTGATTGATGTCTAACACGATAAAGGTACAAGTGTGTTATCAACCGAAGGATTTGATTTAAACTTAAGCAGGAGTTTGCCTAGTTCAGCAGAACTCCACAACCACAAAAGACTACATAATATGTTATGCAAACTGAATAATTAATGTAGAAAGTCTATGTAATGCACAAATGTTGAGTATATTTTTGGATGACATTGATTTTCTTCTGTGAAGCTTTAAAAAAAATTGCACACTTTTTTACAAATTTCATTGAACATATTTAAAAAATTTGACAAACAAAAAACAAGTCCCTAGCAACTATTTTATTGACTGTAATTTACCGAGTCTGAAGGGTTATATGTCTATGTCTCCCTAAAAGTGTTCCACAACAACAATCAGAAACCTTCGAAACCTGATTTTGGGCCCAGTGGCCATTCCTTCGAGATACAAACGACGAATTTGTGTGGATTGCCTTACGGGTGACCTAGGCCAGGGTTTTCACTCACTCAAACAATAGCATGCATCGATTTGGCCAAGGTACAAGCCTAGACAGTTTCGAAAACCTTGAAACTAGATTTTGGGCCCAGTGACTATCCCTTCGAGACACAATCGACGATATTTAGGTAAATTGCCTTACAAGAGACTCAGACCAGGGTTTCCACTCACTCAGACAGTAGCATGCATCGATTTAACCTTGAAACATGATTTTGGTCCCAGTGGCAATTTCTTTGAGGAACAAACGACGAATTTGAATAATTTGCCTTACTGGATACATAGACTAGGGTTTCCACTCGCTCAGACAATAACATGCACCGATTTCACCAACGTACAAACCTCCAAATTTAAAAAATTCACTGATCACGTCAAGATTCAAATAAATTTATGAATTTTTATAACTTAAAGTCCACTCACTAGTTGGGTGTTGATAAAATTTATAAAGGGCCATCTTAGATCCATTATCTAACTTTCAAAAAGAATCATTAAATCGTTACGTGACAATGACCACTAACCTCTTACATAAATAGTAATACTATGAATTACAAACAATTTTAAAATTTCAATAAGTTAAACTGTATATTATTATTACCTACCTTACAATCTACCGTAAACTACCACCGTTTTCAAATCAAACCTTTCAGCAGAACAAACGGCTAAACAAACACCTGTACATGGAATTAAAAACTAATAAAAAACTGCATCTATCTTTTCTTACGATCCTGTGAAAACTCAAAAAGCGTTGTAAAAATTACTAGATACAGTGGAATAAATAAGATAGAACTTTTCACCAGCGACATTTAAAATTAGAATACCCTTTCGACCTAACACATAAATTTTATCTTTATAAGAAAACAGAAACTTATTTATTGGCTACAAACAAAATAATTACGGGAAGTCGTTTCAGAAATTAATTTACATAGAACAAATTATTACAGATTGGATAAGAAATTAACAATTAATTCAGGCATTTAATCATTCTCTGTCTTCAAGAAGGTTGTCGTGGCATTTTAAGCGACTCCAAAAAGGAGAAGGTTCTCAATTCGACGTTTGTTACGCTATTACTCTGGCAATAAATAACTGATTTTGATGACTCTTTTGCAGAATAGTTGAGCGCAGTAAAACTGCAAAAACCGACTACAAATATTTCATGGTTTACCACAATGCGATTGGGTCCTTGCATTTTCGAAAGATAGCAGATGATCCCGAAATAGTCCCACATACATTTTATCAACATCGTTTTAGTAGTTAACTCAAAAACCACTAGTCGGATAAAAAAAATATGGGACCACGTCAAAATCGTCTATCTTTCTAAACCATCAAAATCTATTGGCAATTGGTGAAGTAATTACTTAACAAACATACAAAAAATATGAAAAACATACAGTCGAATTGAGAACCTCCTTAGTAGTCGATTAAAAATAGGTCAAGATTTCGAGGTGGTCCATAACATTTTTTTCGAAAACGACTAGTTATATTGTATAATGTATACATTTTTGTTGAATTTTTTTATGTGACCAATTCGAAGCTCAGAAAACTCTAAGAAATCGGTGTACATACATAAAAAATATACCGGCCGAATTGAAAAACTCCTCGTTTTTTGAACTCGGTTAAAATTGAGATAGATTCTTGGTGGATATTAGTTTTAGATAATCATAATTTGGTTCTATTTTTGAACATTACAAATTGGTTCTATTTTAGACAATTACAAGTTGGTTATGTTTTGGACATTTAAAAATTGGTTCTATTTTAGACAATTACAAATTGGTCCTATTTTAGACAATTACAAATTGGTCCTATTTTAGACAATTAGAAATTGGTTCCATTGTAGACAGTTATAAATTGGTTCTATTTTAGACAATTACAAATTGGTCCTATTT
>NJDC01000628.1:3071-15660 GCA_002245475.1 Calephelis virginiensis | reverse complement strand
CTAAGTTTATTATGCGTGACCTCTATAAATAGCATGTCCCTAACCATCAATTTAGGTACATTCATATCTCAGCCTAAGCTTGCCAAACAATTGTGGTTTCCTAAGTATTTGGCTTCAAACACCTGGCGTTTCCCAAATTAATTGCATTTGAAGTAATTGTACGTCCAATTGCATTTGCAGCAATTGTGCTTTCGCTAAGGTAAACATCGTTATTATATGAATATAAATACAACTTTTTGTAAGAAAATTCTTGGCATAGTTTTTGTGCAATTGTAAAACAAAATGGATATGAATTTCATATTCGTGGACCCTATGTTGATTGATTGTAGACCGCCTCGTTGATCTAGTGGCTAACGTACACGTTAGCTACATTGACCAACTGCGAGGATCGGGTTTGATTACCAATGGGGGCAGGCATTTGTGAGATGAATAGTTAGATGTCTGCATTTCTGGGTCTGGGTGCTTATTAAATTTATTATAGTATCTACTAAAGTACTTCTATGTACTAGTGGTCGCCCATTGGTCGAAATTCGACCTTAATAAATTTTAATATCTTGTTGATAAGGACGCCATCTTCATTTCTCAAAACCAACTTCTTTGTTTCCAATGGTTATTATTTGTATACTTTGTTTATAATGGTACGCGAATTGTTAGTGCGCCATCTGTGATCTTTTATCGTTATCATCAGTATATTTGTTTGTGTATGTTAAATGCATAGTAGTACGTGTAATGTTTTATTTTTTGAATTAATGCACTTTATAAACATTATCATTAAAACATATTAGCGTTCTGCACTTCTCCTACACATAAACTATAAGTGTGCAAAATTTCATACTCCTCCGTCAGTGCAATTTTCGTAAAAAGAGGTCCAAAGTTTTTGCTTCACGTATATTAATGATTAGAATCGTTGACACCATAACACAAGTATAAAATTTGTTTACTTTGGGGTTCGATTCTTTTTGCGTAACTTGTCTAGGAATATTTATTTATTCTTGTTTAATTAGAATTTAGGTTTTTACTGAATTACTTTAAAAAGTGGAAGTGGCTATTGATCAGCACAAAGCAAACAACCGTAGTAGGTTTTTTTAAAATATTTTGTTGAAAATTATGACGAGGACGATAACATTCCGAAGAGATTCTGTTATCAATGGATTACAAGGATTTTTGCACAAAGATAATTTTAACATGAACAGTTTGAAACCTGCGTTGGAGGCGGTGCTTGACGGCCAGCGAACCATGCTTGTTATTCGTGCTGCCATGAGGCTGGTCACACCCACCACAGCCACTCAATACACCTACGACAAACGACTTGAATTACTCTTAGTCAATCAGAAAAACGACACAAGAGATATCGACTTACACAAAAGTCTTAGGCCTGCCGCAAACGTCCGGAGATCTTATAAGGAATGCCGTTTTAAAATTCCGAAGCGAAATGGCGCCCCATACAAATCCTCTCAAACTCCTTACGGGTGTGGCAGGTTTATGGATTTGTCTATATTTTTCACGTCCGAAGTTTAGTTGAAACATAATTCCGTAACCAACTTCCGTAACATATATATACGGAATTCCTAATGTATATGGCAGGCCTTACACATCTTGTGAATGATCTCTTAGACTTACACAAACGTAATGAACATATAATCAATAAATCGATCCGACATACGTTACCTAGTGGTCCGCTCTAATATTTTATCGTGGGGAGAATGAGGAAGAAAGAGGTAAAATAGTAAGATTTCAATAACCTCTAGCTGTTCTTAATAAACGTATAGTACTACTATTTAAATTATGCGCTTCGGCTTTACACTTTTTACTCTTTTTACACTTAATACTTTTATTTTTAAATTGGCTGACCTAATCTATATTAAAGCGAAATGATTAATAATATAATAACAACTCTATATAAATATCTTCAAAATACATTCGGATTTCCGAAGCTTGATGAATATAGCCGAAGTGCATAATTTAAATAGTACTACTATAAATTTTAAAGAAAGAAAAAATTTCACCCCAGACATTATTTGAACCTATAACCTTTCGTCTCAAGCCGACGAATGCTCTAACCAATTGAGCTACTGAGGATTCAAGTCCCTTGGCGAAATTTTTAATTCCTTTCGTACCCGTTTCTTCTTTCTTTAAATTTTATAGAAATTTAACCCAAGCACAGGGCAAGTGCTAAAATAAAAATACGTTAAGTACTACTATAGATTACCGTGAGTCCAACTTTGCTGCAAAGTTGAACTTAACGTAACACAAATTCACTATTAATAAAGATGGAGTAGAGATGGAGTAAACTACTCCGAAGCTGATCTCTGACTTAAAGATAATTCGTGTCCCTATATGGCTTAGTGACAGAGTAAGGATCGATTATTTTGACATTTAGTACATATTTCCGAATTTAGGTTAATGTATTCCATCAAAAAATCGTTTGAAAACTTATCTTACGAAACTTAACTATGTAATTTTATGTTAAGTTTAAAAAGCTACAAGAAACAAAGAAGGGAAGTGAAGTTTATAACCTAAAACAGAAAAAAAACTAGAAGTATATACTTTTTTAAATCATTTTTTCTGATTGAGAAATGCTAACACCTTATAACATACTGCCTCTTACATTATATTTTGTTCTATTTTTCCCAAATTAGTAAATTGCTGTGTTCGATAAGATAAATATCTAAATAAACATAAAAAAATAAAAATAGCTAAATACTCAAACATTTTTTTTTTATTAATAGTTTGTTAAATGCATATCTTACACCTTTCGATTTTTTCTTCGTCTAAAGCCAGATTTTCTTCTAGTAATTTCGTTTAACTTCTTATTTATTATTAGCTACTCTTGAAATCTAATGTTATTTTTCTTCTAGTCATTTCGTTTCATTTCTTATTTATTATTAACTACTCTTGAAATCTAATGTTACTTTTTGTCATAATAGGTACCTACCCATCAAAAGCTTTTCAAACAACGTCCCAAGCATTTATTTACAATACATTTTTCAAAGCTTGTTTTGAATAAATCGTCTCCCTAGCCCAGTCACATACTTCGTCTGTTGTGCTAATCATCTCTTTCATATTTCAAACAAAACTTTATGTTTGATAACCTACACAAAACGTTGAAAATCTCAGCTTCTTACTGTTGTCTTACTCTGTTTTATTTTTATAGTTTATCATATTCACAATTACGGATAGTGTAAAGTTGTAAGCTCAGATGATACTTGGATTAAGCAATTTTTATTAATAAGACGGTAGGTGTGTATGAGCAGGGAATACGAACATACTGTTTCGTGTATGACATTGTGCAACGTGACATCTACTTCGATTATGTTGAGACCATATGAACTACAGTCTCTGTAGGAATAGAAATGAATCATATTGGAATCAACTTTTTTCTGTATCTCGCAACATGATGAAAACTTGGCGTAACAATCTCCGACAGAAGTATATTAACCTATGTATTTATACGTGAAGCAAAAACTTTGAACCCCATTGTATGAAAAGGCGCATAAAATTTGGCACACTTATAGTTTATGTGTAGGAGAAGTGCAGAACGCTAATGTTTTTTAATGATAATTTACAAAGTGCATTAATTCAAAAAATAAAACATTACACGTACTACCATGCATTTGACACACACAAACAAATGTATTGATGATAACGATAAAAGATCACAGATGGCGCACCATACAGTTTAGAAACAAAGTAGTTGATCTTGAGAAATGAAGATGGCATTCTTACCAACAAGATATTAAAATTTATTATGGTCGAATTTTGACCAACGGGTGAAGACCAGTATTATGTAAATCTTTATTTTATAAATTTCTATGTTCATATTTGTTAAGTCGTTGCAAACATTGTTCGACTTTGTTATATTTTATGCAAATTTTGCAGAGTTTTTGGTATTTAATCCAGACATATTCAAAGTAGTGGGATTTGAGCAGTCATTTAGACAGTATTGAAAAGATATTTAACAAAATTTGGAAAAGAAAACAATACATAATGCAATAAAATTCGTCGTTATTTTTCATCTTAGAATAATTTACTCCTAGCGGAAATCTTCACAGTAAAGTGTTGCCATATTAAAATAGTAGCGCGCTTATTTTTTATCTACCCTTTTTTAATAAGCTGTAAAACAATTTTCAATAAAGTAATTTCATTTTATTTTCTGATAATATTTGTTATTAATTAAAAAAATACATATATCTTTGTATATAAATAAATACATATATCACGCCAACTTCCTTACAAGTTAGGTAGAGAGTATTAAGTAAAATTGTTTTATTTGTGTTTCTGTATATAGCATTCTGTCACACACAACACAGAATATTCGTATCATAACAACAACATAATTTATGAAACAGGCAGACAAAAACTACAAATAAACGAAAAATAATTTCAGTGTGTGGACGAAGAAAAAGGCGTTCCAACAAACAGCTACTAAAACATAATTCAGAAACAAAGTAAACCGTTCACATTTGTTTTACTTAACCAGGATAAGGTCCCGGTTCACAAACTAGAAATAATGTTTTATGTCGTGATATTTTTGGAATCATAAATTTTACCATATATCGACATCACAAACGTAACGGCTGCAGCGACATGTTCTTGGGTTATAAAATAGCCATAAAATAAATTTAATATAAATCTGAAGGAAGGCGACACATAAAATTGGAGTAAATCACCAAAAGTCAGGCGTTGGAGACGTTTACAGCCTCCGAGGCTGTTAGTTCCGGAAGTCGGGCCGCGGCACTCTCTACTGTATAACGAGATGCCTAATGTGCCAGTATGTTGGTATAAATTGGAGCACCAGACCTCTCACATTTATATCTTGCTGGTTATTTAAATGTAAAATTACTTCTTGCATGTTCATGCTTTGAAAAGCAAAAACAGCATAAAACACACCACTCTCCTGAAAAATACATGTTTTTTTCTGATGATAAGAGGTAATGTAATAGACACTAAATATAAACTTAAATTTAAGCGCAATACAACTACAATAAATCTACTCTAATAATTTTATTGCTACGTTGCTATTTCACCTTTTTGTCATACACCAAAATTTATACATTTTCAAAACCATTAGTCGTATCGTGATCTTTCTTTTTACGGGTTGGCTGAATTTTGTAATATCAGTGGTGTAAAATAAAGAGTTACTAATAAGAGTAATGATACCAATAATAATAAAGTTAGTACGGGAACACCTCGGAATCATGACCTATCTTTCTAAAATAGAACCATCAAAATAGATTGGCTATTGACCGAGTAATCGCGTAACAAACTAAAAAAAACACAATCGAATTGACTACCTCCTTATTCGGATTTGTTTAAAAAGAGAGCAAATACACCCAACAATAGCAAATTCACATACAAGCACATCACTAAGTCAATACTGCTTAACGAACAATCGCTCGGTCAACGATGGTCGCTAGAGATTAACGTTTGATGGTATTACATTTGAACTGTCCAGAGCCCCTACCGTAAGTTGACGATTTGTCAAGTTTACTACACTCGCTAGCGCCTACATCAATTATGTGTTTGAAAACTTTGAATAGTGCTTCTATTGGTAACTAATATCTGGGTTCACGGTAGTGCCCCCGCCAAGGCGAGCCAAGCGAAGCACAGGGGCACTACCTACCTTTCCTAGAAGGAATTCGTCGTTTTTTTGAACTCTCATGGAGTTGGTTTTCGACGTACTAGATAATTCACTCAGAACATGATATCTATAATAAACTTGTTAAACAAACAAAGTCTCAATTTTTTGGTCAAACAATTTTAAATTTCGTCACTACCTACCACCGAACGAGCCATATCCCCTATAATAAAACTTCAAAATATAAGGGTACTTCCTGCAGTGCTAAAAAGTCTACAAATTGGTATGCAACCGAATTTGCGGTATCTAAAAAAATACACACAAAAAGGATCTTCATGCCCATATACATGAAGACCTGGGCAGAAAAATAATTCGGTTATCGACTAGCCGAAGTCATTAAGTCCTATAATGTGATAAATGGCAAGCCTATCGCCAACCGGACACATATTCAATCCCGGGCAAGATTATTTTTAGTACAATATACAAAATAAGCATATTTTCTAGCTTTTTAGTTGCCCGACCCGGCGATTGAACCCAATCAACCAAAGAAATCAAATCCAACTTCAGACCGCTAGACAACGGAGGCGATTAAAATAACACATTTTTACTGATATGTAGAATTTGCGAGATTAGGGCCAGTAGAGTCAAAAGCTTGGCTCTACATGAGATCTGATATCTTTTTTACAGAGAAAACCTTATGTGGTCATCTTGGCAATATTTCACATGAATGAAATGTTTTTGGTAGGATCACTAAATTTTTAGACCAAAAACGATATAGATTTCGATACGTCAATCACAATCGTAATCAGTACTAACTCATGGTAAGAGGTCGGGGCACAATAATTTAGTCTATTACGAGTTACGTGTGTAATTAAAGTTACTAATATGAATTCCAGTCATATCGCCAACAGTATTGGCTGTGTACCAAATTATTTTAACAACATCGCTGACCAATTAATTTCGATAACTCTATCAGTTGGTAATTTTAAATAGCGCTTATCTGAAAATTGTTGAAAATGTTTATAATTATAATTTACTAGGTGGTAGAGTTTCGCAACAACTCGCCCGGATTGGTACCACCGCCTTAGGGCCACGCCACAACACTGCGTTGCGTCGTCGCAACGCAAAAATTTCATCGGATACGACATCGTACGATAAGACGGTAACCAACGGTTCCGTTTCTAATGAGACATGGACTGCGCGTGTTCTACTTTTGCTTGCGTTAAGATATATTAAGAAAAAACAATAGAAAAGAAAATACTGGGTGTACCAATTACTGACAGTTATGAATACAGATGAAACGTTGTATTGAGTTGAGATGGCGCACCAACATTTGAAGAAATGTTTGTTGACGATTCTTTGCAAATTTTACAGAAAACACCAAACGAAAGTGGAACAGCAGCTAACACACTCAGAAACGAATGTTGTAATTATTTTAATAGTGACATCGGAGGGCTTAGTTGACAGTTAACAAAAATATAATTGTTTACAGAGTTTTGCTTTTTCAACACTATTTAACTCCTCAAAATTTGAAATATAAACTTGAACACACTTCCCCTTTATAATTCTGTTTTTAAAATTTTGTCTTCGAATTGTGATATATAAAGTATGGACACCGACTAAACGGCAGCGCATTGTGGTATCGCAGATTTGTACGTTGCGGCACCACATCGGAAATTTCAGCGATGCGTTGTGCGGCGTCGTAGATTTTTGCGATGCGACGCCGCAACGCAGTGTTGTGGCCTGGCCCTTACCTATTCCTGTCGCCATAACGTCACTGCTTACCGTGGACGTGTTTTAGTTGATAATGAATCATTGCTAATGAGCCATCTACTCGATGTTGTCCCTTACGATCTGCCAGAATGCAAGAAGATCTATTCCACACAGGGGACACGGCATTCATACAATAAATTGTGACTAACATACATGAATGAATTAAGTACACAAAAGCTGATAAAAATAGATGTTATATTTTGATGACTCTTTAGATGTTATATTTTCTTCTTCAAATACAAAAAAATTAAGCGTTTGTAAATGTTATTTATTAGCGGGTTAACCTTACGTCACGATTTTCATCACTCCTTACAGTGGTTTGTGGATAGATTTTTAAGCCAAAATAGCCTACATTCGATATCAACTCTTTAATGACATGTATATCAAATTTCATCAAAATCAGTCTAGCGGTTTGTCTGTGAAATGACAGACTGAGGGACAGAATTTCTCATTTATATTATGAGTATGGATGCGAAATGTGATGGATCGTTGAGAAAATACCAAAAGAAATCGCATCGTAAGCATACTGTCATTAAAACTGAGCTACATTTGAAGACACATTTGAGTATAAAGTTTTGGCAACAGAGTTGCTTTGCGGCACCTACATCTATTTTACGTTCTCTTGATGTGGAGTGTGGACTTGTACCGCGCGACATCTGTGACTTATGACCTCAATACAAACTATTGTGGCAACTTCAAGTTTCAACTTTATAACACAATGTAAATATATAGCCCTTAAAAACATATATGTGAAATGGTAGCCAAGTTGAGTATAGCGTCTTTGTCGACTTAGCTGATAAAAATTGACATTCATATTGGAGTATGGATGCGAAGATTTGCGTAAGAGATCACTTCAATTATTTAATTACTTAAACGTAATTTTTGTTATAAGAATTTTACCACAAGTTTGTCAAAACAAAATTTTAGATAACTTAAGCGCAGTAAAACTGCAAAAAACTGAGTTCGACTTAACAGGATACACCTGTGAAAAATACATAACAAAAAAATAGCCTTTTCCTCGATTCTCCTGGGATTTCTTCATCAGATCAGCACTTTGTGGCAATGGAATTGCCTCTTAAGAACGCCCTAAAAATATTTTTTAAAGTCAAATATAAAATGTTTTTTTTTAAATCAGTCACTTAATAAATGTAAAGGAGTGTTGTTTGCTTCGATAGCTCAGCTTCGCTCCCCTCGAATTGGTGGCTTGAGGTCTTGAAATACAGCTATTGCAACAGAATGTAACTTTAAATATCGCAGCTGTCTCATTGGTTTTGTTACAATTTAAACTATATTTTAATAATCGTCTCGTACACAATACATTGACAATTTAACGCATGGAACACGTCCAACGTACGCAATGAGACTGGTCAATGACTTCTCTGAGACCCGAGATCCAGTTCTCTATGGTCGGTGTTGGCAACAGGAGTCATACATACAACTTCTCCCTTTTTTCAAAGTCGATAAAAATTAGCACAGGTGTTTATGTTAAATCTATGACGTCCATTACACGCGGGCGGGCGGGATGTAAGCGAAGCGCGAGCGACTGCATTGCGAAACTGATGTGCACCTAAGCGTCTAGGTATGGCGTGAACAGCGAACTTCTTTTAAGTAATCTATTGTCATTGACGATTAAATTAAATCAAAGTCGGTCGTCTCTAGTATAGTTTATAAATAAATAAAAATATTCTAAAAAAATCACATGAACTGATCTTATTACAAAGTTACTGTATTTCATGATCGTGCAAGAATATTACACAACGGTACAAATATATGGAAATAATTATGAAAACTCGTATTGCAATAAATTTATTTGCAGAAATACAAACATCTATGTTTGTCACACAAATGTTTGTTTCCGTCTATAATCGGACACGAGCCTCGTGCATGATCACTGGAGTTAGGGATGCACACTTTCCACTTGACCAACAATCTAATCACTTAACATATATTATCTATATATTTTTAAATAGAGTTTTGTAATTCTCATGAAAAAAATAAATATTACTTGATATTAGTATATGTACACACGTTTAGCCACTATTCCAGTGCGTCTTGCGTTGTTGACGCCGTATTCCCGCGTCGAAGTTGCATAGGTGTAAAAGGCCCCAAATATTTACTATGGTAGTGGCCGCCCTGCGGTAGTCTCTCCAGCTTTGCCTGCACTTTGTTTGCGTAGGTTTGTCCGAAGCCTAAATCAATAAGTTTAGTCGAAAGATATAAATATGCATCTTTAAAACATCTAAAAAGTTCAATATTGGGATTTTTTGTATAATGTTTTCCTTTTCGGACCTAAATATACTTTATTTACCAACCCCATTTACATATTATAGAGTCTTGCAACTGATTGCTTGCCATTGATGCCATCATGCCATAAGATTTTTGTTTTAACCCCCGAAAGAAAACTAAATTTGATCTGTCTCTGCTGCGTTATAACTATTGAACGGATATACCGATTTCTATGCAATTTTTTATTTAAAATCGGACGTAATATAGCCTACTAAATTACACTTAGGTTGTATTGAGGGTTCAGTGTTTTTTGTTAATTCTAAGATTATAAAAGTTGTTGACCGTGAGGACAGAAAGTATGCATATCGTCGCTTAACACCGCGAATATGCATTTTTTACGTTACGATTTTTTTTAATTTACCGGATAAAGAAATGAATTCTACGTCTTTTCGACCTATACCATCCTACTAAAGCGGCCAATAAAAGACAGTAATTTCAAAAAAATCATCACTGCCAATGTTGTCATTTGTCGATTTTTGACATAAACGCCGCGAACCTGCACAAACGTCAAGTAGCAAAAATGTATATTCGCGGTATTGTAATATAAGTGACGCTAAGTCATTCTTAAATCTTCTACCTCCACAAAATCTCGTCAAAATAACACCATGGCTATGGCATAACATTACGTAGTTAATAGGACAAACAAACAAACAAACTCACTTTACAAACACACACACACGAACGATACCAGTATGTATTATGATGAAAAATGTAATTAACAAAATTTCCAGAAAATGCTGGCATCATAAAATATACTCTGAACTACAACCTCCAACATGTAATTATTATATATATTCGAAATAATGTGTTGAATGTAATAATTTTTGGAAATGCTCTCGGGATGTGTCGGTATTACTATTACGCCGCAACAGAGCAATTGTCATATTATTATTGGGAGCGGTTACACCACTAAGCTAGATGTATGGCCCATTTGCCGACACAATCGCGCGAAGCGGTTCATGTTATATATGGCCCCAGCGTTAATATCGTCCCAATGTGCAATTCTAGCCAAATTAATGCATTTTTATCACGCACAAATATATCACAAAGCGGGACTTGGCTGTCATGTGCGGATCTTTGTCTTATCGTTTATCTACCATAAAATGTGTTTGTAAATCTGTTCGGAATGTTTTTGGAGCCATTTTGTAAGTTTCATGTGAATGTTTTTTGTTAGCTACTTTTGACTGTGCATATTTTCAATACGTACTAGCTGTTCCGGCGGATTTCATTTCACCCGTTCAGTTTGCATGGAAAAAATTAAAACGGTGTTTTATTTAGTTTGCTCAAAGTCGAACGTAATAAAGAGTATTGTTTGTCCTTCTCCCGGTTCTAAGCTACCTTTCCACCAATTTTCAGCTAAATTTGTTCAGCCATTCTTGAGTTATAAGCGGTGTAACTAACACCACTTTCTTTTATATATATATATATTATATAGATTACATTGATTTTGTGGCCTAGCGGTCCGGACTTCACTTCTTGAGGGCTTGGGCTTAATCCCTGGTCTGGCAACGAAAACAAAATATTTTTTTCAGTTTTTAATAAAAATAGCGTTATCTGGGATTGGATATGTGGCGATTGGGAATAGGCTTATCACCTACATAATACATTCTGCGACTTATTATCAATATCTAGAGCGAATGTGTGTAATTACCTTTTATTTTAAATAAATTAGAAGCTTTATTTTAGTATTTATTGTGAATGATAAGGTGATAAAATTACATGTAGCACTTATTTACTTCAAACCTGAACGTAGTAACGTTTTATTGGCAAAACACAGCGAACAAGCACGCGGTCCCCTGACGAAAGAGATGACCACAGTCTGTAGACAGCATAGATGTTATAGGTGCGTCACTATCCTGAGACCGGAATAGAAGGCCTAATGTGTAATTCTATTGGCTACCCTACTCTCCAGAGTAGAATATGACAGAGTCACAATGACGACAGAAATAGGTAATGTAGTGGATCTTGACCCGGGCAAGTGTTGCATAGCACTGTTCCACCAGTGGTCTTGTTGGTTTCTCATTTCGCCTTTGCTCGCCTCTTACGAACTGACAGACAGGGCAGTAGATGATGGAAGATGGATCTACATGGAGGAGCCGACCCAATACGTTCCTCGTAATAGTACTTCAACAATTTTCAAGCTTTACTTAGTTTTATAACAGTTATTATTACACAGAAATATTGATATTATCCAAATTATTATTATTATAACCAAATCCCGTAATAAAAAGAGGGGTAATTACTCTTGCATATTTATATTCATGTCCGCGTTGAATCAGCATTATTTTGTTGTTCATTCCCATTCAGAGCAGTTCCCGAAGGAGCGCGGCATGACGTGATTCATTTCCAGTCTGCATTATAAATTTGTATCTCTATTGTTTCTTTTCCAACGGCCGACATTTTCAGTTACTCATTGTAAAGATGAACAAAAGTTTATTTTATGTACAAGCATATGAATAAACTAAAAGATATTCCTCATATGTACTTTCGAAATGAGAAAGTACTCTGCTGATTGCGTTTTGCTTTCTTTTTTTTTGTGAATGGAAAGGGAAACAAGCACACAAATAAGCTTTTAACAAAATATATATTTTGTACCAACTTTTTTTAGGGTTATTCTCAGCGGTGGACTTAAGTAGTACTATACAAAAATTACGAAATAAGTCCATACGCGATAGGATAACATTGACAATTTGAGAAATTGGTGAATTTCTCGAATTGTCAATGTTATCCTACCCCACCTACATTATTAACTCACTTATGATCGCCTCATTGGTCGAGTGGCTAGCGTACACGCCTAACTACACCGATCAACTGCGAGGCTCAGGTTTGATTCCCAGGCAGGCTTTTGTTTGATGAACATTTAGGTGTCTGCATTTCTATTCTATTCAAGTATTTATATGTATTAGTACCGTTGATTAACACCCATAACACAAGCATATAATTTCCTTACTT
>NJDC01000627.1:46182-60782 GCA_002245475.1 Calephelis virginiensis | reverse complement strand
CTCATATGTGTCAACTTTAAAAAAAAAATGAACCCATTCGTTCAAGAGTTAAGACGGAACCGACAGACGCACATACGTCTAACTCATAATATTTTTTTTTATTGACATTGGAAGGAAAACAAGCAGACGAATTTTTCTGATGGTAAGAAATTCACGCCACCTAGAGACACCAAAGGTGGTAATGGTGCGTTGCCAACCTGAGACCGGGATGTTAGGCCTCGAGCAAAAGTAAGTTTACCGGCTACCTTATCCTCAAAAGCGGAACAAGTTTTGACGTTATGGCGGCAGGAATAGGTAAGGCGGTGGTACCAATCCGGGTGAGTCGCTGCGAAACTCTACCACCTAGTCAGATGTCCCGCTGTTAGTGACGGTAAGCTTATGCTCGCCTTTTACGAGCTGCCTGGCAGGAAGGCAGATGGTCTATTCTGCAAAGAAGCCCGGACCAATACGGGGAAAAAACATACTTCTTTTTCCGTCTAGGGTTAAAATGAGATAAAATATCTGGAAAAATAAATCATTAAGTATTTCTGTAAATAAAAATACATTAAGTATTATTATAATAATAAATAAATAAAGTCTGTCGCCCTGACCACTGACGGTTTAGTTGTAAGACCACCGTTTTTGGTAACCTGTTTTTTATGTTTATATTTTTAATATTTTTTTATATATTAAATGTATAGACGTAGAAAATAAGAGGCATTAAAAATGAATGATAATAATAATATAATAAATCATATTATGTAAATGTCTGTATGACGCATTTAGTGCTTTACCAATGTTAAAATATTCAACTTTACACAAGTAAAAAAGTTTAATAAACATAAACCAGTTCTACATATAATTAATATTTTAATTACATTAATTACACCGGCTTTTTACCAAGTCCAACAAAGAAGAGGTTCTTAATTTGTCAGAATGTTATTTTTTTGTCCTAATGTTATTAAGTATAACATAAATATGGTGGCAGCGGGCAAATTTAAAATCACAAATATCTAATTGGTCGAACCAAAAAACTGATAGACGTAAAAACCCAGACCAGTAGTTTTGATACTAGTTTGGAGAATATTTATACTCTTGAGAACATTCAATAACTAGCTGTTGCACGCGGCGTTTCCTGCGTGTTTAATGTTCCCACAGGAACATTTTTCCGGCATAAAAACTATCCTATGTGTTAATCTAAGTTACCTACGTGTGTACCAAATTTCATGAAAATCGGTGCAACAGGTTTTGCGTGAAGGTGTAATAAATAAACAAATATACAAACTTTCGCATTTATAATATAAGTAGGATTTTTACATTACATCAATTCTTGTAAAATTTAAAAAAACAGGATATTATATGTTCGACCTTTTTATTGTATTTAAAGCCATTTCTCCGTCATTTGTGAGCCGATTTTAATATTTTTCAGTTAAAAGAACTAATGGAGTACTTCCGAGATGGTATTATTACCACCAAGTCTGGATCTAATGATGTTTCTTAGAGAAATCGAGGAATGTACTTAATTTAAGTGTACTTAGATGACATAATCGTAAAATCGATGTCGATTCTTCGCAGGTATGCTGTGCTTGAAATACTTTTTCGCGCAGGTAAAGTTTTAGCTATGTCATGTTTCGGTCAAAAAATTTCGGTCAAATTCAAATTATGATTTGCTACACTCTATACTGAGTATAGTAATTTGTAAACTACAAAACTAAAGCACGCTAAAATCAAAAATCAAATAAATAAAATACGTTTATGATTTATAGACCAATTAAAATTTTGACTCTTACCTCCACGGAGGTTCTAGTGAGTAGGACAAAAATGAACCTTCTTCGGATCGTAGAATAATAGTGATCGAATCGCCTGTGTGGTCTAGCGGTTCAGTTGTTGGACTTGACTGCATGAGGTCTCGGGTTCGAATCCCGGGTCGGGCAACAAAAAGAAAATTGGGTTTTTCCAATAAGAATATGTTGCTCGGGATTGGATATGTGCCCGGTTGGCCCGATAGGAATGCTACCTATCACATTGTGGGAATTAGTGTCGTCGCCTAGTCGTGGGTGCCCTGGTTATGCCTCTGCCAACTACTACGGGAATATGGGCGTGAAGATACTGTACTGTGAATTTTTTTCAATCGGTTTAGTAGATTGGACGTGAATCGCGGTCATGATACAGACAGAATAGTTAGACCAAAAATGTCAAACATGTGTTCTTCTGTCCGTTTTTGAGTGTCTGCACCTATTTTTTTTAAATACCTTCAATGTACAGATCAACTCTTCTACAGGTTTATTATAAGTGGGTACCTATTCTATAATGGCACTATATACATCGTGTAAATGACAGCGTAACGAAAAATGAAATCATGAATTCTGTACATGATAGACATGCATTTGTAGCTGGAATTTTGTGTCGGAAATTTCATGAATTTAAAAAAAAAGTGTTTTTTTATTGATTTAACTATTATTTCATTAATACTATCGAACGCAACTCGATTTTTATTTTATGAATTTTTACTAAAACAGCGGATTTAGTCGGCACTTACAGCTCCTACGGCTGAAAAACTGCTAAATATTTAACTACTTGTTTCCGACAAAAACTGTAGAAGGAATTTTGAAGTGATATATATCTAAACTACCACAGAAGTTTTCGTTACGGTGTCAAATACACACTGTGTATTATAGAAAGCAAAAATCAAATGAATTTCCTAATGAAAATTGTCTGCAATTCTAAGCGGAGATCTTCAGCTTCATTTGGAAGTATGATTAAAAATTACTATTAAAATGGTGTCACGAAAAAAGAACGAAAATGACAAGTGGCTTTAATGCAGGTGGCAGAAAGTTTGGCGCCATTGATACAAAAATTTAATGTATATTTCCTCGTTGACGTAACATACGCCCAGTCCCGTACTGGGTAGCCAGAGAGTATCGAGTGCCAGACCTCACTATCCTGATCCTGTCTAGCTTCCTTCACATTCATTACCCTTTTCATACAAACACGCCGGTTTCGGAGACTCGAGATACCACCCTCGGATAATATCCGAGTTATCTGAGTTTTTTTTTTATGACATTTGAAGGCAAACAAGCAGACGGATTTCCTGATGTTAAGAAATTCACGCCGCTTAGAGACACCAAAGGTGGTAATGGTGCGTTGCCAACCTGAGGCCGGGATGTTAGGCCTCGAGCAAAGGTAAGT
Organism: Calephelis virginiensis; assembly: GCA_002245475.1. Taxonomy (NCBI): domain Eukaryota; kingdom Metazoa; phylum Arthropoda; class Insecta; order Lepidoptera; family Riodinidae; genus Calephelis; species Calephelis virginiensis. The sequence goes on along the minus strand of NJDC01000627.1, from coordinate 57,614 downwards.
TTACCGGCTACCTTACCCTCCGAACCGGAACACATCAAGACGTTATGGCGGCAGGAATAGGTAAGGCAGTGGTACCAATCCGGACGAGTCGCTGCAAAACTCTACCACCTAGTCAGACGTCACGATGTTAGTGACGGTGAGCCTATGCTCGCCTTTTACGAGCTGCCTGGCAAGGAAGGCAAATGATCTATTCTACAAAGGAGCCTGGACCAACACGGGGAAAACTGATTGTGGAATGTCAACCTCGGTCTCCCCGGGTATCTACATCCATCTACATTCGCACTGTATATCTGCTTTGTCAACCAATTATCTGCCAATCTTTCCACATGACCGAACCAGCGGAGCATGCCCTTTCGCATTTTAACACCAACACTTTATTTCAATCCCACTCTTTCTCGGTTGTTCTCACTGTTACGAATGCGGTCAGCGAGCGTTACACCACAGATTTTCCGTAGCGCTCTCATTTCGACCGTGTTTATCCTACTTTTATGCTTTTTCTGACATACCTTCCATATAATAACGTTGGGATAAGCACAGAATTATGCAAAGCGAATCCAGCTTTTTGACTCAAAACCTCGCTTTGAAATAGCTTACCCAACGCTCTATTAAAACTATTCCCTGCACACACTCTCTTCTCTACATCCGCGATGTACCTTCCGTCCCTACTAAAAGCACAACCAAGATATACAATTACATTCACTTGCTCCAACACTACATCATCAATCAAAGCTATTACATCTTCTGGCTACGTCTTGAGGTAAAATCTTAATAAATGCAATTGAATAGCCCACCACTTTATCTATGACCCTGACATGGCATTCTAGCGACTTATTATTAATTTTAAGCACTTTAGGCCCGATTTTGCTAAATTAGGTAACTTGTTGCAAAACTTAAATTTGACGAAAAGTAAAAAAAATACAATGAAATTAAAGTTTGTAAAAATAATATTCTGTGTGTGTGTATCAATGAATACATATCACAAACATATTTATTTTTGTTCACTTTAGGTTTAGATAGTATTATACTCGTATGATTTGATCAGACATTTTATTCTACTCTACACTTTAGCTAAGCCAAATTTTTTATCTGTTTTAATCAGCGTTTGTTACGCTTTGGTAGCTTTATCAGAATCTGAATAGTGGGAATTTAAACTAGCGTGGTTATTTATGTTTATAAATAGAAGAAACCCCTTGTCTTATTTAGTATCACTAGAGCTGTTAGCTTGAGAAGTTCCTTAAAACAAGTACACGAAGCAAATATGTCATCTAAAGGTAGGCCAATATTAATTTTGATCATCTGTAAAAAGGTAGAGTTTGCCAATTCGTCAATAAGTTTTTGTTTTTTGTTCCCGTACGAAAAACCAAGGTGCTATAAGTTTGAAATCTGGAGAAAATTACAGAAGGAATATTCATCTAAATATTTGTGTGTACACCTACAATTACCTCTGTTTCCTACATACATGTCAATCTTACTTTTCAGGGAGAAATTCCTGTAAGCAATAAGACCATCTATTACCCTTGGAATAAGACCAATCCTTATAAATTATAATTATTGTGGTACATGCTAAAGAATTTATAAATAAATAAAAACGAAAAAATTAATTTAATATAATAAATTAAAAAATATAAATATATTAAAAAGAAAACGGAAAACCATTTTGCTGTGTAATTTCATTGACTCAAGTAAACATTCTAATTAGCCACAGATTGTTTTTTATTATTTTATTTGTTGTTGTGTTTTGTTGGCCCGGACCAACAAAACAGCAAATCCTTGTAAATCCTTTGCAGAATAGACCATCTGCCTTCCTGCCAAGCAACTCGTAAAAGGCGAGCATAGGCTAACCGTCGCTCACACCGTGACATCTGACTAGGTGGTAGAGTTTCCCGGATTGGTACCACCGCCTTACCTATTCCTGCCGTAATAACGTCACGGCGTGTCCCGGATCGGAGGGTAAGGTAACCGATAAACTTACTTTTGCTCGAGGCCTAATATCCCTGCTTCAGGTTGGCAACGCACCATTACCACCTTTGGTGTCTCTAGGCGGAGGGAATTTCTTACCATCAAGAAAATCCGTCTGCTTGTTTGCCTTCCAAAATCATAACAAAAATAAGTTTTTAATCGTGATTACCGATTACGATTAATAATCTTAATCAGAAAAATGTTGATTAAGATTAATTAATTTTAAGCGCAAAACTTTTGACCAACCTATAAATCGTAATTTTCAACGATTATTTTGGGGATTTTCCATTTTTGGAAATAAATTTCAAAAATGTTTCTTTATTAAACCCATATCATTAAATTATTAAAAAAATATTGTCTGCCGAAGGCTAAGCATTTTATAGCCAAAAAAAACGAGATTTATACCATGACAGAAGAAGTGAATTTGATTAATGACAAAATGAATAAGGTGTAACGCACCTTATTAATTTATCAATTAGCTCCGATCAAAGTATCAAAATAAATTGTCTTTTGTAATGTCGCATCTAGCGTATTTTACATCATCAATCACCGGGTCAGGTGGCATTCGCGGCATTTTTTAACGACGCATTTTCAGTACGCATCAGTTTGGCGCAACTTTCAAATAAAAAAAATAAGTTTGCTATGTTTTTTATTCGCCTAAATCATAGGACACTAGTTGCCTTATATCTAAATGCCTTTAGACTTACTCTCAAATTATATGGGTTATACCTTTTCACCCTGTTATGTCAAGTGACATCTGTCAATTTAAGTAAACTCCATACAAAATTCGGGTTTGCTATGTATCTATGGAAGTCCCGCCTCTTATTACGTATTACGCTGCGTCTTCACAATTGGCCATGATGGCTCATGACAGGCGTTCACGATTGTGTAGAGGGCGTAATCGCCTGTGAGCGGCCATGATGGATTGTAATCGAGCGTGATCGCCGCTGTGTCGGTTTTTCGGACATTCATCAGAGGGAATTCGGGCCATGATCGACGGCGCGTCCACACGATCGTCGATATTTGTCAGTAGTGTAATATTGGGGCTCTTGCATTTAAACTTTTGAATATTCTGGATTTCTTATTCATACATTTAGAATATGGCATACAACAAATATTACATTTATCACTATGTCTATATTTTTAAAAGGGTTAAGTAGACGTTTGCAACAAAAACTAGTGAGTAGTGTAGTATTTTTCCGTCAACTTAGTATTATTTACCTGATCTAAATTGTTAGTGGGTTAAAATTTATTTGGCGAGTTTTTTTTTACAGATAAATCCAACAACAATTTGTTTGGCTCAAAACTCTTAAATACTAGGCTTGTAGATCCGTGAAAACAGATTCGCAGTCAGACTAATTAATTCTCCCGGGCCAATTATGATACAAAAATAGGTTAGGACTTTTTCCTTGATTTTTTCAAATGATAAAATGTTTTAAAATCCGTTAAAAATTTATGAACAGGAATAGAATTTGCAGTTTTCTCCTTTTCTTAGTCGATTAAGAACTGATGTAGGCTAGTCGAGCCGAAACATATTGGAATATAATAAGATTGATAGGCAATGTACGTTAGAGTTAAGGATTTCAGCTTTATGTGTGTTATGATTATGAACAAAATATAATTATAAAACACTTAAACATAGTAATGTATTCATACATAAAACTCTGACTGAAATGAATAAAATATAGTTGTTAACGACTTGTACTTATAAAAAAATTATAAACAAATATACCACTTAAATCGTGGTATATTTGTTTTTTAATCTAGTGTCATAAGTAAACTTAAAGTTCATCGATAGCTACTAATGCGACCAACAGTCGTCTTTTAAGTATATAACAGTTGCACCCAGATTGTTGATGTGTGCTTAGAGTTAAAGTAACGGTTACTTCTTTTAAGGCCTTTCAAGCGCAATCATAGGCGGTCAATTCATAACTAACATTCAGTAAATAATATCAGTACGTTACATGAAATATCGCCGTCTTCAAATTCTGAAGTCTCATTAAACCGACCTGACGACGGTAAATCAAATTAGCATTGATTTGATTACTTTTTTATAGACTTAGGCTAGATTTTACAATCGAATTTTAAAGTGATCAAAGTAAAAACATGTTGAGATTATTGCCAAGAGCGTCAATCATGTCAATTTTAGTTTATAAAATTTCGTTGCTGAAAACATTTGTGAAAATTGTATTATTAAACTATTTTAAATTGTAATCAGATACGTAAAAAATGAGAATTTTGTCAATATTAAGTTTAGTTGCAGTAACTTGTCAACAGACTCATAATCGATACACAGAACTTAGTTTTACTAAACTTGGTTTTCAATTCAACTGTCGGTAAAATCAGCCTTTATTGGGCAACAAAACAATGCTATCTTCTGATTACTACAAAATTGTAAACTAATTTTGTACATCATAATATTGTTCGGTCGGTTCATAAATATATACTGCATTGCATTAATTAGTGCAGTAATATTATTTTTTTTCTTACAAATCATCAATCAAACAAAATGATTTTGTAAGTCATAAAATTGTTTGCTCAATTCTGACAATAACATTTTTTAATTATCTGCAGTAGCGGGTCTCTCTGGCACAAGTATTTTTAATTAAAACTGAAATACTAACTTTATTTTAAAATTTGATATATATTTATTATTTATTTATTTATTTAACACTTTATTGCACACAAAAACTAAAATATACAAAATACACGAGAAGTTAAAAATGCACAAAATGCGAGCTTATCTCTAACTAAAGAAATTTCTTCCAGCCAACCCAAAAAAAATTAAGCTGTGAAAATAAAATGGAAGGCATTGTGTACAAAAAACAATTAAATATAGCTATACTTAGAACAAATAAAAAAAATATACTAATAAAGTGTGTAAAAAATAAAACAGGTACAATTATAATTAGTAAATTATCTTAGTAGGATAATATATGAGTATGTTATTGTGTCAACGATAAGTAATGTTCCTTCAATCTTTTCTTAAAAGTAGGTAAAGAAGGGCTGTCACGAATCACGATCGGAAGGGAATTCCACAATTTGATTGATTGCAAAGTAAAAGATTTAGAATAACAACTAGAGTGCGAAGCGGGAAAACGAAGTACAGTTACAGTTGGAGCGACATGGGGAATCAGTAGAGTGCAGAAAGCTAAAACGCTCCCGCAGGTATGAGGAAGCTGACGGGTTGTACAGAATATTATATAGGAGAGATAGAATATGTAAATTTCTGACAACCAGGGCACCTACGGGGATATGTGCGTAAAGATACTTTATACTTTTTAAAAGTTTATCATTATGCTTTTGAAAATAAAAAAGTCTGGCTTCCGGATCTCGGTCTGTTCAGGATGAAAGTTTTTAACTGAAACGCACTAGGAAGGTAGAAAGTATCTGGTTGAAACTTATCAACTGATGGATACTTCACGAAGTTTTGGGTTAGATCTCAGATTGATCGGGATCGGGATATCCAATATTTTCCAGGTTTTCTACGCTGCCTGCGGTAGGATAAGTTGGCGATAAGTTTGCCACCTATCACATTCTGGTTGAACTTACTTAAGTAGTAACTTTGGCTAATGACGGGTAGCTCTGGCTACTACTTTGAGTAAATAAATTATTAAGGACACGCTTTACATAAACAGATAATGATGCAAATTAAGGATTTTGTCGTATCACGCGTTTGTTTTTTTTATGATAATGGAAGGCAAACAAGCACACGGATTTCCTGATGGTAAGAAATTCACGCCGCCTAGAGACACCAAAGGTGGTAATGGTGCGTTGCCAACCTGCGGCCGGGATGTTAGGTCTAGAGCAAAAGCAAGTTTACCGGCTACCTGACCCTCCGTACTGGAACATGTCAACGGCAAGCACTGACGTTAAGGCGGCAGGAATAGGTGAAGCGGTGATTCCAATCCGCATGAGACGCTGCGAAACTCTACCTAGTAGGAAGTCACGGTGTTAGTGACGTTAAATCTATGCTCACCTTTTACGAGCTGCCTAAAATCATTATGTCATGAAACACAAAAGAGATAAAACAGAAGGCCTAGTCAAAAAAGAACGGAACCTCGCGGAAACTTTTTTTCGCTTTTATGATCAAAATTTTGTTATAATTTTTTTTTCCAGCTGAAGAATTTGTAGCAAACCTCTTAAGTGAACAAACTCATATCGAGGCCCTGCCGACTTCTCAAGATTTGGATATGCCGATATGGTTCAATGAGGAACAGTTCGCAAGGTAAAATTCAGGGTGTTAAATACATAGTTGCACAAAGGAGAACAGTTAAATGGTGGCATAATTTGGAAACATTGCCGGGGAAATTGTAATTACAATTTCATCTATTACGGCCACAATCAGAGATGTCAATTATCTTTTAGTCTATGAAACCACAATTTTGTTTAGAAAATGTTGACTACTCGTAATACTCGTAATTACCATTAGTGCAACCGTTACTTATTGACGTAAAATTACAAAATGTAGCTCTTTGAGCTTTGATAAAATTAAATAAATATCTACTGTGTGTAGTTGTTACAAAAATATTTAAGCTTACAAACGTATTCTACCACATCATGTGCAAATGTTTATAATTTTATACACATGAACTTAAATATTATTATTGAATGAATATTATATTATTAATATTAAATGTTGTTGAATGAATATTATATTATTAATATTAAATATTATTTAATGAATATTCATTACAAACTTCATGGTTTGTGTGGACGTTGGCTGCTCTTTGACAAGAATAACTTTTATCACTACATACATACATATCTTCACGCCAAGTTCCTTACGGGGTAGGCAGAGAGTATCGAGTGCCAGACCTCACGATCCTGACAAACCGGTGACAAGCTAGTCTAGTTTTTATAGTATTGAACAAAGTCGCTTTCTGCTCTCTGTCCCTATGTATTACTTTAAAATTACTGAACGAATTTTGATGTGGATCTTTTAATTGATAGCGTGATTCAAGATTCCCTTACCTAAAAAGACCCTTCAGGGTTACATGTACAATAACATAGAAGTTTGTCCATCCGTGTGAAGCTGCTTGTGGTAAAGAATTAAAGAAATATCAAAGTAAAGACGACGAACTAGCCAACTAACACACTTTACAACCATAAAGTAAACCTCATCCTAGTAAGAAAATATTTAGCTTCCCAAAGTCTCTTTGTTACTATAACTACATATTTTTGAAGTGAAAACTTCTTTAGCGGCGTTGCGCACTTTTTTTGAATGGACAAAAACTTCTAAACTGGCGTCAGGACACGTGACCTTATCGAAAATTCGTAAGACAGCGTAGGGCGCTTGCGCAAATAAGACGGCGCAGGGCGCTTGCGCGAATGTTCGTGTTGTCATGTTTGTGTACGATAGCACAATAAATGAATATTGTATTATACCACATAAATGATAGTACTTTCATACTGACAATTAAAGCAATTCGTGCAAAATTTTTCCCTAACCATTCCAAAATAATATGCATTTACATAACGTTAATATTCAAGGTTTCACTTCGGTCGGCACTCCTGGAGTGCAACTGGTTTTGTTTATGATAATGGAAGGCAAATTAGCAGGCGAATTTCCTAATGGTAAGAAATTCACGCCTCCTAGAGACACCAAACATGGTAATGGCGCGTTGCCAACCTGAGGCCGGGATGTTAGGGCACGAGCAAAAGTAAGTTCATCGGCTACCTTATCATCCGAACCGGAACACGTCAATAACAAGCATTGGACGTCATGGCAGCGGGAAAAAGTAAGGCGGTGGTACCAATCCGGTCGAGTCCCTGCGAAACGCCGCACCGCTCTCCCCCCAGAGCGGTGGGTATCCAGAGGTATTATCCACACTATAAAAAGAGGGAAATGGGGTACTGAGAGTCAGAGGATAGTGGTAACTACCCTCACATTTACAAAACAGTAGGCACCAGCGACACGTAAATAATCTTTCTTCGGTTTAAGTCCTCCTACGTTGCCCGCACTTCTGAGATACGACTACATTTTATACGTTCCGCTGATATTGTCTGTCAATGTAAATTAGAAGGAAGGTTTTGAATATCTTACAGTATAGGATTAAGTATTTACACGTACTTAGACATTTAGTTCTTGTTAGTCCGGGCTCCTTTGCAGAATAGACCATCTGCCTTTTTTTTGCCAGGCAGCTCGTAAAAGACGAGCATGGGCTTACCGTCACTGGAATCGTAACATCCGACTAGGTGGTAGAGTTTCGCGGCGACTCGCCCGGATTGGTACCACCGCCTTATCTATTCCTGCCGCCATAACGTCAGCGCTTGACGTTCGGAAAATAAGGTAGCCAGTACACTGACTTTTGCTCGAGGCCTAACATCCCGGCCTAAGGTTGGCAACGCACCATTACCATCTTTGGTGTCTCTAGATGGCATGAATTTCTTACCATCAGGAAATCCGTCTGCTTGTTTGCCTTCCAATAACATAAAAAAATTTTTGTTCATATTATGTTACGCTGATGTGAAAAACAGGTGCCTGGTATGCATCAATTTCGGAAGAACTCAAACTCTCCTTGATATTATTATTACTGAATGTATAAATACATATTGACAGTTAACTTCATGTTTCTCTTACCATGATCTTTTTTATATTTCTTATAGGATTCGTAAGCCCAAATGCAAAGCTTTCTTTGTTGTACGGCGCTGTTTCATTGCTATTGACGTAGAAGCTTTGAAGTGTGATTTGGCTAAGGCTGACTGGACTCTAGCTGTTGTGCAAGGTTGTCATATAGACGATATGACAGAATACTTTAATATAACTATTTTAGGGTTGTTTGATAAACATGTTCCTGAAAGAAAAATTAAAATTAAGCACAAGTTAAATACTGAAGTTAAGGCTCTAATGGCTAAACGAGATAGGGCCAAAAGGTTGTATACCGGATTTCCTTCTGATTATAATCCGTCCCGTTACAAATTTTTTCGAAGGCAATGTACTCGACTATGCCGTGTCATTAAGCGCCATTACATTCACAACTCTATATCCAATGCCGGTTCTGATAAATTCTGGCAATTTTTAAAATCTTTAGGTATTGGAAAAAAGAATACTTTAAGTGTTGGCGATATAGATTTAAATGTGCTCAACTTGCATTTTTCAAAACCACCTATAGTCCTAGATATGTCAACGAAATCTTCAACCATACTTAATCTGTCTTCCATTCCTCGCCTATCATGGTCATCCTCCAGCCTGCAATCTGTTGAAGAAATTGTAAAGACACATTTCTAATATATCTTCATCAGCCGTTGGTTCTGACAACGTGTGTTCACGAATGATTAACTTCCTCCTTCCAGAACTACTTCCTATCCTCACTTTACTTTATCTTCTAGTATTTTTCCATCAGCTTGGAAATCTGCTCATATCATCCCTTTACCTAAATTATCAAATCCTACTACTCCTGCTCATTTTCGTCCGATTTCTATTCTTCCCTTCTTATCCAAAGTTCTTGAGCACATCGTTCACGATCAATTGGCACGTTTTCTGCATGAAAATAATTTGTTAAGCCCGTATCAGTGTGCTTTCCGACCTGGGCACAGCACAGTTATTGCACTGGTTAGAATTTCAGACGAAATTCGTTTTGCTATTAACAATGGTCAGCTGTCTATAATCGTTTTTATTGATTTCAGTAATGCTTTTAATTCTATAGATTTTGATATTCTTTTAGAAGTTATTCACTCCCTTAATGTCTCTGCACATTCAATTAATTGGTTTTCATTATACCTTCGCAGTCGAACGCAGAAAATAGTTTTGCAAGATAATGGTTCAGATTTGGCCAGTCTTGTAACGGGAGTACCAAAAAGAGGAGTTCTTTCCCCTCTCCTTTTTTCATTATTTATCAATACTGTCACTTCCGTTATAAACCCTAAATTTCAATTATATGCAGATTATCTCCAGCTTTACCGACATTGTGATGTCGGGAATGTAGCAGATGCTATAAATGCCCTTAACAATGATCTGGGACGTATTCACTCTGGGGCAAAAATGTTTGGTCTGATGGTGAACCCTTCGAAATCTCATGCTATGATTATTGGAAGTAGGTATATGCGAAAACAATTAATTTACGTACCCTCTGTTATGTATGATGATACACCCATTTCGCTCACTGCATAGGTTAAAAACTTAGGTATTTTATTTAACGAAGATTTTTCTTGGGCAGCTCTTGTCAACAGCGTCAGTAAGATAGTACACCATGCTATCCACTCTCTTAAATCACTTCAAAATTTCCTTCCCTTTAAAACAAAAATATCCCTTATGAACTCTCTCATCATACCTATTATTGATTACGGTGACTGCTGTTATCCTGATGCCACAGAGGACTTATTAAATAAGCTTCGGTTCATATTTTGTCTCCGTAAATTTGACCACATTTCTGAATATAGATCCAAACTCAAAGGGCTCCCTATTCGTCTTCGCAGAAATATTCATATCCTTTGCCTTCTTTACAACATTTTATTTAATCCGTAGTGCCCTGAATATCTAAAAAAACATTTTAATTTTCTTCACTCTCCGGATTCTCCTAATCGTTCTACTGTTGCTTGCCTATTGCGTGTTCCACCACATCGTAACACTTTCTTTTCACATTCCTTTACGGTTCATGCTATCAGGCTGTGAAATTCTCTTCCCTTTTCTATCCGAAGAAGTGAAACACTATACATTTTCAAAAAACAATTGAAGTTGCACTATCTGTCAAATACTATATTAAATATAATATATTTTTATTGTTTTGGTCCATATATTGTAAATGTATTAGGTTATTTGTAGTTTAGTTTTTTTTTTGCTTATTTGTACACTACAACCAGAATAAATTTATGTTAAAATTTTCACTCTAGGGTTAGCTGTAAGAAATCTCTTCACGAGATAAGCTCGCCTATTGTACATTTTTTCCTAAAACTGCTATTTCTTTTGTATTATTTCACTTGTGTACAATAAAGAATTATTATTATTATTATTATTATCATTTATTTTTAATGCCTCTTATTTTCTACGTCTATACATTTAATATAAAAAAAATTATTAAAAATATAAACATAAAAAACAGGTTACCAAAAACGTTGGTCTTACAGCTAAACCGTCAGTGGTCAGGGCGACAGACTGAGGAACCTCCGTACAATGCGTGCCGCCTCCAAAACTGCTGCCTTCTGAATCCGGCCCTTAACCCAGGGTTGCAGAGCGAGTCTCTTAAGGTGTTGGTCGAGACTCTTCGCTATAAGACCGTTTACTGACACGACTATCGGGACAATTATTGTTGAATCAATATCCCACATGTCGGTTACCTCGTGAGCCAAGTCTATGTATTTTGACATTTTTTCCTTCTCGGCTTTCACGAGGTTAACGTCACATGGGACAGTATCAGGATAGTATCAACAAGAAACGCCCGGCGCTCTAATCGATCTACCAGCACGATGTCAGGCTTATTGGCGACAATAGTCCTGTCCGTGATGACAGACCGGTCCCAGTAGAGCTTTGCATG
>NJDC01000627.1:34257-46160 GCA_002245475.1 Calephelis virginiensis | reverse complement strand
AGACAAAGAGCCGTGGTCCACTGCCGCATACATGAAACCAGAAACGAGCTTAGAACTGCATCAACTTTATACAGTTCCAACACTCGTTGCAACCACGTAAGCGGTACCGAATCGTAGGCCTTTTTATAGTCAATCCAGGCGGTGGAAAGGCCCTTACGGTTTCTGCGAATCTGTTGGTTAATAGCCATGTCAATGAGGAGTAGCTCCTTAGTTCCACGAGACCCAACCCTACATCCATTTTGAGCAGGATCTAAAACATTAGTTACATAAAAGTGCTTATTTAATTTCGCGGTCAAAATGGACGTAAGTAATTTATACAGTGTAGGTAGGCATGTAATGGGTCTAAAGTTTTTAGGATCCGTGGTACTACCTGATTTATGGAGCAAAAAGGTGATTACTGTAGTCATATAAGTTGGAAGAAATCGAGATTCGATGGCGTCTTGGAATTGAGCAGCTAAGCGTGCGTGTGAAGAACTCAACCATTTCAGCCAAAAATTATGCAGTCCGTCTGGTCCCGGACTTTTCCAATTATGCGTCCGACGGACTGCATCGGTTATGTCATCAATTTCAATAGTCACAGCTGTCATTGGTTCCAGCATAGTCTCTTCCAAAGTCTTCCTCAATAGCTCATGTTCCTGGGTACTTACGGTCATTGTTTTTACGTCCACCGCATCAGAGACCTAGTAGCCCCGCCACTGAAGGAACAGACAGTGATTGGATTACCGGATGGGTACGTTCGGCGATGGCCGCAGATACAGTAACTTCTGAGCGAAGCCGTTCAAGCACAAAATCATCCAACACTCGACTTCGTTGAATGAACCGTACCTGATCCGAGAGTCGTTGTACAGTAACGTTTACTCCTGGTTCAAGGTCTTGGAACAGAGACAACATACGGGAACGATACGCAGGGAGATTGGTTCCCCCCTCTGTAGCCCTGTAGTACGCTCGCATGACGTTTTAATTAATTGATGAAGTCCATTTCATGCGGCGCACTGCACCACTGACGGCGGGGGCTGGTTGCGGGACAGACGGTCCCGCCGGTCCTAGGCGCGCCCGTGGTGGCCTCCCTCGGCGCGGTGCAGGTGTTCGGCTCGGCGCTGGAGGCGGTAGTCCATCGTCACTGCTCAACACGTCGTGTTCTGGAGGGGTAGCGTAGTCCTCATCTGACGACGTGGAGCCACTCGGTGCGATAGACTGCGGCCATAAGTGTGCGTTTTCTCTCGTCCTTTTTCTCGTAATCATACGTGCTTATATCATAAATTTACTTAATTTTAGTCTTGACGTGTTGATAAGTTTATGAACTGTCATTTTTGGATTTGAAATTCATATGCACATTCTAGTATTTAATAATAATATTTATATTTTTGTATATTTCTAATTGTGATCACTTTTAATAGTGTTATATGATTTGCTTTCTTCATTTATTTGTTATTTAATCAATAAAATTATTAATAAATATTGTGAGTAAATTTTGACATATAAAAACACGTCATGTCACGACCAAGGAGTTTTTTTTATTATTATTATTGTATATGTCAGATTTCTCCGATTCTGATGCCATGCCATTACACTGTATGAGGGTAGTCATGGTGACCACGACTCATACAATGTAATGCCAGTCAAATCTGGTTTTTTTTTCATATCTTCCTGAATTGATTGGCAGAATTATTGAAACATCTCAATTAACAGTTTAATAAAATATATTTTTGAAGGTGGTTGCCATTAACATTTTGTTTTTAAATTAAATTTTATTTGATAACTAAAGTGACACCCATTCCCACGTTTTATTCTATTTTAACCTTATTATGTTACATTGTTATTCATGAAATACAGTTTTTTAAACAAAAGCTGTTTCAAAATTATTTATTAAAACAAGATAAAGTTTACGTAACGTTTATCACCTTTGCGCATCACAGAATTTTGAGCTTTTTTCTACATTTATGATGGTTGCCTCCAAAAAATCTCTAGATTTATAGTCTGGCTTTTTATATCATTCAGTTTTTAAATATTTAATGGTAAATTTATAATTATCTTACATTTTACTTTAATAATTAAGATATTATATAGCATCAATGTTTGTACTGATTGGCCTGGTGGTGACCTGGTAACCTTTTATAAAAGAACTTGTGCTTAACACATTCGCCAAATTCTCGAACCTGGTTTTTAATCCTTATATTTGAAAAGTTAACAAAAGTGTACTTGAATACTTCCACAACACCTCTGTGGAATCAGTTACCGAGGGTGACATTCCCAAACAATTATGACTCAGGGACCTTCAAGAAAAGAGCGTACTCATTCCTTAAAGGTCGGCAACGCATCTGTGATACTCCTGGTGTTGCGGATGTCCGTGGGCCGCGGCCGGCGATCACTTTCCATCAGTTGACCCACTTGCTCGTTTGCCTCCTCTTTGTATATAAAAAAAACAGTGTTTGTAAAGTGCAATAAATTAATGTATTATTAATAAATAGTTTATTTTTAATATATTATTATAAATAAAATTGTTTAAACAATGGAGAGTTATTGGTGGTAATTCTGTTGCGCACAAACTTGACTAATTTTATATGTTACCTAATTTTTAAATCTAACATAATTATAGCGCAGTGAATTGCTAAAAATAGAATCCAGTTTCCACATTACGTTTTAATAATTCTTTTTCGGAAATTCATCCCATAGGTATCTATTTTATTGACATTTGATATACGATTGTCAAGTTATACTAAATAATGTATACATTTTCTTGTGCTTCAAAAACAACCAATATATGATGTTATAAACTCAAAAACAGCCAATCGGATAGCAAACAAATTTAATTATATGGGACCACCTCGGGTTCATGATAGATTTCAACTTTTTTCGTTATTGACCGAATAGTCGTGTAATAAATAAGCAGTTGTATTGAAAACCTCTTTCTTTTTTATTAATATTTACATACATACATATCTTCACTAAATCGCCTCTGTGGTCTAGCGGTCCGGGTGTTGGACTTGACTGCATGAGGCCCCGGGTTCGAATCCCGGGTCGGCCAACCAAAAGAAAATTGAATTATTCCGATTTTCTAATAAAAAAATGTTGGTCGGGATTGGAAATGTGCCCGGTTGGCGATAGGCTTGCCACCTATCACATTGTGGGACTTAGTGTCTTCGGCTAGTCGTGGGTGCCTTGGTTGTACCTCTGCCTATCTCTTCGGGGATATGGGCGTGAAGATACATACATATCTTCACGCTAAATTCCTTACGGGGTGGGCAGAGAGTTTAGAATGCCAGATGTTATAAGTATTTTTAAATAATAATAATTATTAGTCAAGATATTATAACTTGCGATATTTTTAATCAATGTATTCTGATATATAATAATCGTCTGTAGAAATTCCATGTAAAAATTAAAAACACATTTACAAATCTCTTGCTATTACTTGAGTTGAAAGAAGAACTTAAAATTAGTTTAGTTATTGCGCTGTAGAATTGCTATCTTTGTGTAGTACTTAATTTTTTCAAAGAAGTAATAATTGACACTGCAATAAGTTTGCTTTAAAAGCCTTTCAAAACTTTCTTTAAATTGCAACCAGAGACGTCATTTATCTTTTAATCAATCATTAATCCGACACTTTCTAAATATAATTATGAAATAATGATAATTAAATGCTAATTAACGTTTTTGAAAGCGGCTGTAATACAATCAAGGACAAAAGACTTACAGCCGCAATCAGGGACGTCAGTTAACATTTAATATAAAATCATTATGTCATAATTTTTTATTGAAAATGTCAATCAGGGACGGCAGTTAACATTTAAAATAATATTATTATGTCATAATTTTTTATTGAAAATGTCAATGACTGATTAAAATACGATAAACGTCTGTGAGTATGACGGCTCATCCTTAATCCTAATATTATAAGTAAAAGTTTGTATGTTTGTTTGTTACTCCTACACACAAAAACTGCTGAACCAATTTTCATTAAATTTGGCACACACATTGAGGGTAATTTGGATTATCACCTAGGATAATTTTTAAAGAAAAGAAAAAAAAGAAAAAAAATAATATTTGTTTGCGAAATATGAGTGTTACAAAGATGTTACAAAATTATTTTGGCTTTCCAACATATTCTACCAACTACTACCAAATATTTTAATAGGTATTAATTAAATTAGTTATTTTAATTATTGACTTACTATTTAGACACTGTTTTTGTATTAATTACATTAATATTTATGAATACAAACAGTTTTAAAAATGCAAATTAATTTATCCCTATCTACCATTAACCACACGGGCTCGTCAACTCGAGCAGGAAGCATATTGTGAAAGATATTTTTTTCAGGGGTCAAAAATTCTTCCTGAAGCATTACTTTGGATTTGCCACGTCATACTTTCTCGGTTCTGAAATATCATTAGCAATTCCTTCGATGCTGAAAGTGGTGATCGGAACCCGTAGGGTGTCCACAACGTGCACAGCCTATCGGAGGTACTGGGACACCTACAAGCAGTTTACTGTATGGCTACACTATGACTTGAAGCCTGGAAACGAGTGAGTGTAAAACCAACCTTATATCATTACTTTATAAGAATCTCTTTGATCGTAGGATTAGCGTATACGCCTAACTCTAGCCATTAACCACGAGGGTTTTGTGTGATGAACATTTAGATGTCTGCATTTCTGGGTCTGGGTGTTTAAATTTATTCTGGTATATTACGTAATCTGTAATAATACATCATACATATTTCACTTGCACGATTTAACTGAACAACATTGCATTAAATGTTACCTAAGTTAACTTATTTTACTCAGAATATACAGGAAGATTAATAAATACAAAAAAACTACGATCATCTTCTTTCACGATGGCGCCAAAACTCCCTGTCAGAGTAGTTTGTAAATGACATTTCAATCTGCTCCTCGGAATTATTGATTGAATGTCACAAATTGATATATTCAGACTTATAGCGTAATAATAAAGATTACATACGCCTAAAATATGTTTATTATTGGCTAAGCAGAATTACGCCCAATTTGACACATTTTTCCGTTTCTGATGTCAAGAGTCTCCGAAACCGGCGTGTTTGTATGAAAAGGGTTAATAAATGTGAAGGAAGCCAGACAGGTTTGTCAGGATCGTGAGGTCTGGCACTCGGTACACTCTGCCAACCGCGTAAGGAACTTGGCGTGAAAATATGTATGTATGTATGTTAACACATTTAATAATTTCTGGTGTAACTCAAGCCACACAAGACATATCTTGATAGAATTAATATCGAACCTCCTTGGAATCATGTCCTGCAAACAGAATAATATACGTATTAATAAAATTATCGCCTCTGTGGTCTAGCGGTCCAGGTGTTGGACTTGACTTCATGAGGTCCCGAGTTCGATTCCCGGGGCGGTCAACGAAAAGAAAATGTGTTTTTTTAAAATTTTCTAATGAAAATAATTGGGATTGGGATTGGATTTGTGCCCAGTTGGCGATAGGCTTGCCACCTATCACATTGTGGGACTTAGTATCTTCGGCTAGTCGTGGGTGACGTTTTAACAAAGTGACGGGTGGAACGTATTTAGAGATAAACGCCTTAATTGTATTAATTCACAGGTTATGGCAGTCCCTCAGCAAAGTACGCAAGATTCACATAAGTGCCATGAAAGCTGTAAAACTAAAGGGTCAAGGGAATATATCTCAGAGGGATGTAGCTCTTTCTCTGGCTGCTGTCATAATGTTTAGCTGTATCAAACCAGACGAGTTTGGAATTTTCCAATGCCACAAAGATGAGTGGCAGTCATATAACCACTTTTGGGCTGTTATTGTCCATTTTATAGGTTTGGAAGAAAGGTGAGTTTTGTAATTGCTAATTTGATTTAACTGTTTGTGTTGTTCCGGGCTCCTTTGCGGAATAGACCATCTGCCTTCCTGCCAGGCAGCTCCAAAAAGGCGAGCATAGGCTTACGGTCACTAACACCGTAACATCCGCCTAGGTGGTAGAGTTTCGCAGCGACTCACCCGAATTGGTACCACCGCCTTACCTATTCCTGCCGCCATAACCTCACGGAGGGTAAGGTAGCCGGTAAACTTACTTTTGCTCGAGGCCTAATATTACGGCCTCAGGTTGACTGTGTTCAAGAGTATCTAAAATGACATATCCGATTCCAATTTCCAATTAGTATGAAAACGAAGTTCAAGAGTAACTCTACCGATCTGTGCACATACAGATTGCAATCCTGGAAAAAAAATTAAACACTGATACGATTATTAATATTCTTACTGACACATCCATTTAAACAAACTAGTGGTCGCCCATTGTTTGAAACCATTTTAAGGTTCTGTGGTTTATTATCTTTTTGATGAGAACGCCATCTTCATTTTTCAAGACTAACTGCTTTGTTTTTAAACATTATGAATATAGTTTATGCGCCATCTGTGATATTTTATCGATATCAATATTTTTTACTAAATTTATTTGGTATCTATTTAAGTGTTTCTATGTATTAGAATCGTTGACTAACACCCATAACACAAGCTATAATTTGCGTAACTTGTCCGGAAATGTTTATTATTTTTTTATTTATTTTGTGTGTGTCAAATGCGTGGTATGTGTAATGTATTATTTTTTGATTTAATGCACTTTTTAAGCATTATTATTAAAAATATTAGCGTCTAAATTTTGTTTGTTTTCAGATATAATTTTTGCAATAAGCCTTTCGAAGAGACACAAGAAATCCTCCGTATGTTGCTAGACAGGGTTTTTAGGCCCTGCGTAGAAAATCCCCCTGAATACTTTGAGCATGTATTGCGAACTACGATAGGTGGCACTAGTGCGTTTTACCCGGCTGTAGAAAGTGAAAGTATGGTGTTTTTGGCTAAAAATGCAACCGGCGTCCCTGGATATATAATAAAAGAATCTGAAAGATTCTCATTAAGAAAACGGATTTTGGAATTAAATGGAAATTGTCTAGATAAAGGTAATTACTGACCTAAATAACTACACACAGACGTTGTCTTGTCTTATTTACAGTAATATATCAATCAACTGACTCAACTATTGAATTTTATAATGTTAATTTACAATTTTTGAAATGAAACTTCCTTACTCTTTATGAGGGAAATTTGCAATGTCCACAAAAAAGCCTTCTTCTTCGTAATTTTTGTTTCCCTGGCAGGTATATATATCTTTAAGATCTCGCGAGGTGGTTCTGTCTCGCTTAATGTGCCATATACGGGGTTACTGGTAACTAACGCATTACCTTTCTAGGGACGCCTTAGTAAATCAATAACAACAACTCCTGTTCTACAACTTTTGGAAAATCGCGAAAAAAATTGGTTCTCCAAACATTTTGTCAGAGGAAGATAAAGTTTTTGTACGGAGAACCAAATTTTGTTTTGGGGATTCATCATCTAAATGATGAACAAAAGTTGTTGCTTTAAAAGTTTAGTACATCAAGTACTAAAGCCGCACTAGAAAGGTTATGCCTTAATTAACTGTAACCCTGTATAAAGCTGTTTCTTGATGTAAAATTTCGATTCTGTTACACTCTACGAAAAATTATGGCACAAAAAAGTTTCACTTTTCACGTGTCTACATACACGCATGCATTTTTTTCCTTTAAAAATCTCCAGGCAATAATTAACACAACAAAAAAAGTTCTTGGATGATGCGATGACCAAAGTAAACATAGATTTACGATATTTAGAGCAACTAGAAAAGTCTTATATGACATGTGATTGACGAAATCACATGTCATATAAGAAAAAAATGATGAAATGATGCCGGAAAGTGGCAACTTCGTCAACGAAGCGGATGGATGGTTGCCACTTTCCATCCGAAAGACAGTACAGTTTATTTCATTCCTGGGGCAGAAAATCATAAAATTCTCAGATCAGATATTGACCATATAATAATTATTGTCCGCCCTATTCAACTAATAAGGCGGTCAAAAAGAGATTAGTGTCAATGCCTAGCCCCAGATTACTTGCGAAGCTCGGGTTCGATTCCCGACGAGGGCAGACATTTATGTGCTGAACATGATGTTTGCGTTACTGGTTCTGTATTCAGATATCTATATAAGTATTTAGTATCATTGGCTAGCGCCCTATTATATCATTTGCTTAATTTGGTGTTAGATTCTAGTTATGTAATATGTCCAAGGATATTTATTTTTTAATTGTATGCCTCAATAACGCCGATTCCAACGAATATGTTATGTGAGATTTTCTTTTTTCTGTCCGAGTTGCATATTTTTGATGGGACAACTTTGTTTAGCAACAGGTTTGTCAGGATCGTAAGGTCTGGCACTCGATACTCTCTGCCTCCCTCGTAAGGGACTTGGCGTCAAGACATGGATGTATGTATGTATGTAACTTTGTTTAACGAAGCAGGACAAAAGTTGCCACTTTCCACAGAAGATTTTAATGATGTACTTGATTTCAGGTGTAAAATCAACGGATCTAATAGAAAAGTGTGCTATAGAGGGACTCCCGCAGCGCGAGCCCCGTCTCTTATATGCCTCTGACTACGACTCAATAAATACATCTCCCGCATATAAACAACTATCGATTTATGCTAAATTTACTTTAGCTTTAACCCTAATGTTACTAAGAATCAACTCTACCGTCATAGGTCGAGTTATTTTAAACATGTTTGTAGTTAGCATGCTGTTTTTGGGTCAATATTTCCCGTTGCTGGCAATCTGGAAGTTTGGTTTCGATGGTGTTTTTTCGAAGAATGTTTTTGATGATGCACCTCTGACTCCAAACTCTGAGTTTTATAAACCGAAATCGACAAAACCTCTGTTTAAGAAAGAACTGTTTTACTTAAATTGATATCGCCCTCAATTTTAGATATACAGGGTGTATTTGACGCCGTAACGAAAACTTCTGTGGTAGTTTAAATACATATCAGACTTCAAAATTCCTCTTGCAGTTTTAGTCGGAAACAAGTGGTTAAATAATTGGCAGTTTTTAGCCAGCAATGTGTAGCGAACAAAGTATATGCATTAAGCTGCGCGTTGCGAGCTGTAAGTACCGACCTAATACGATGTTTTATTACATTGCTGTTTTTAGTAAAAATATGTTGTTTGTTTGATATTAAATAAAAATCAAGTTGCCTTAGATAGCTTTTTGAAATAATAGTGAAATCAATAAAAAAATTACAAACATTTTGAAAAATTCATGAAATTTCCAACATGAAATTCCAACTACATATGCATGTCTATCATGTACAGAATCCATGGTTTCATTTTTCGTTACGCTGTTATTTACACGGTGTATAATTTATTTATTTCCCAGTATAAAGATTATATAGAAATAATAATAATGTGGTACATTTTTTTTATGTACTAGTACAATTTCTTTGTAACTGGTATTTTATGTGAATAAATATATCAATACATTTTCGTGTACCGATTATTTTTATCTTTTAAATTATTTAATATAATCACCCTTGACTTCGGTAGCGTCAAATTTTTTATATAAACTTTCATCTTTTATTATAGTCCTTTGAGGTAAGATTTTTGAAAAACACTATGTTTAAGCCGAGTCTTTAACTATATCAAATTGATCGGAATCCCAGTTACTTCCAATCCAACTTAAGTGCCCCGTGTTGGTCCAGGCTCCTTTGCAGAATAGACCATCTGTCTTCCTACTAGACAGCTCGGAAAAGGCAAGCATAGGCTCACCGACACTAACACCGTGACATCTGACTAGGTTGTAGCGTATTGCAGCGACTCGTCCAGCTTGGTACCATCGCCTTACCTATTCCTGCTGTCATAACGTTAGTGCTTGCCGTTCATGTACTACGGTTTGAAGGGAAAGATATCCGGTAAATTTATTTTTGCTCGAGGCCTATCATCCGTCCTCAGGTTGGCAACGCATCATTACCACCATCGGTGTCTCTAGGAGACGTGAATTTCTTACCATCAGTCGTTTGCTTTCCACTATCATTAAAGAAACATGAAAGCGTAACAGACAAACAGACAAACTTTTGCATTTACAATATTAGTGTGGATGAAATTCATTTATGATTATACCTTACAAGTATGCCAATTATTATCACAAATTAAGAAAAAAACACTTCAAGCAGCGCTTAATTTTTTTAAACAATTTATTATATTCTGCTGCTCTAGAGCATTAGACGTGCAAGAGAAGGGAAGGTGCAGGCTTAAATCCCGCATGAAGTATTTTTTTTCTTTCTTTCAAATTTGTGAAAATATATCTGAAATACGGGACAAGTGCTTAAATTAAAATAAAATAAAAATATGCATTATAATTTCATGGCTCAATATATTCATGGGGTAAACTCTGAAACTATTCATAGATTTGGATGAAATTATTAGTTAAAAGTATCTTCATGCCCATAACCTCGAAGAAGTAGACAGAGGCACAACCGGGCACCCACGACTAGCCGAAGACACTAGTCCCACAATGTAATAGGTTGCAAGCCTCTCGCCAGCCAGGCACAGCCAGCCAATCTCAAGCAACATTTTTTTAATTTAGAAACGAAAAGGAAATATGGTTTATATTTCCATTTCGTTGCCCGACCCGGGAATCGAACCCATCGAAATTATTAGTTCATTGCTGTATAGAATTGTTTTATCACGACTCAGTGGATTTCCATTAGATTTGATTTGCCTAGATTTATTATGGTAAGGAAAATTTTCATTTGGAAAGCCCTAGCCTCTAATACATCATTACGAACAGTCATATCGATTGTAAAGCGTGCCATGAAAAAGACAACCGTGGTCTATGGTCACCTTGAAAGTTATAGGTGCGCTGCTACCCTTTGACCGGGTTCTTAAGCGAAACGGAAGAGGTTCATCAATCATCATAGATTTTTTTGTTGTGTGTGTGTGTATGTGTGTTAGACGTTAGTGTGTGTATATTTATGTCTTTATGTGAGAGTTGTTGTGTGTGCGGGTGCGTTTATGTGGAAGTATGTATATAAGAGCATGTATGTCCATTATTAAGTGTGTGTGAAAATTTCGTGAAAATTGTGATTGTTTAAAAGTATCACCAAGCACTTAGTGAAAGAGAAGCGTGAAAGGGAAAGTATGAAACTAGAAGAGAGGTTGGCTAACAACTTCGAGATGAACACCAAACTCTTTTGGAGGGAGGTGAAGAAGTCTCGGAGTTGTTCGTCTACCTCCAGAATGAATAGAATTAAGTCTAAGAGTGGTGATATTCTTGCAAGCACGCATGACATGTTAAAACGGTGGAGTGAATTTTATGGAGATATGTATGAATGTGCCCAAGATGCTGCCGCTGGGTCCGAGTACTCATATGACTCGGAAATAGCGGAGGCATCTGACGGCATTATGATGGAAGAAGTTGAATGGGTGATAAGAAGTATGAAATATAGTAAGGCTGCGGGAGTAGATAGGGTTACAGCTGAGATGATCAAACTTGGTGGTCCTGCCGTCCGGGACTCTTTCTGGGTTCTTTGTAACAAGTGTTGGAAGACCGGCAGAGTACCCGAAGACTGGCGACGTGTGGTCATCGTGCCCTTGTATAAAGGCAAGGGTTTACGCATGGACTTTACAAGTTACAGGGCCATTAGTTGGATTAGTTTAGCATCAAAAGTGTATGGAAAAATAGTTGAAAGGAGGATGCAAGGGATGTCCGATGGAACATTGTGGGAGGCTCAAGGCAGTTTCAAGGCGGTTTCAAGGCGGGTCTGGAAGAGGATGTACGGATCAAGTGTTTTCGCTTCGCAACATTGTAGAGAAGCATCTGGCTGTTGGTCATAAGGTTTTCTGCGGTTTAGTGGATCTCGAAAAAGCGTTTGATAGGGTTGTACGTAAGGAACTTTGGGACATTTTGTCAGATTATGGGATAGTCGGGTCCCTGCTGCGTGCGGTGCAGTCAATGTATTTAGACTGTAAAGCATGCGTGTGGATCGATGGCAACATATCGCCTTGGTTT
>NJDC01000627.1:12271-34085 GCA_002245475.1 Calephelis virginiensis | reverse complement strand
GATATGTATGTATGTATGTTAAAAGTATGTGTCATGATCATCATCAGCCGGAGGACGTCCACTGCTGGACATAGGCCTACCCCAAAGAGTGCCACAAGTCACGGTCACTAGCCGCTTGTATCCAGCGACTCCCCGTGACTATGACCAGATCATCAGTCCAGCGGGTGGGAGGTCGTCCAACACTACGTCCTCCGGTGCGGGGCCGCCACTCGAAAACCTTTCGTCCCCAGAGGTTGTCGGTTCTGCGAGCAATGTGACCTGCCCATTGCCACTTCAGCTTGCCAACTCTCTGAACTATGTCGGTTACTCTCGTTCTCTTGCGGATCACCGAATTAGAGATCACATCTCGCAGAGAAATACCGAGCATAGCTCTCTCCATAGCACGCTGAGCGACTCTACGCTTATTTAAGAGGCCCGCATTTAACGGCCAAGTCTCAGTTCCATATGTCATCACTGGTAGCACTGGTCGAAGACTTTCGACTTTAGGCTCTGCGGTAAGTTGGACAAGAAGATACCCTTTAGCTTCCCGAACGCTGCCCATCCGTGTTGGATTCGGCGGTCCACTTCTTTCTTGCAGTTGGATTTACCTAACTGAACAGCTTGAACAAGATATATATACTGATCAACAATTTCAAGAATTGAGTTCCCAACTTGAACTGGTATAAGTGCTACATGAACGTTGAACATGACTTTCGTCCTATCCAAGTTATATAGCCCTGATGATGCTTGTACAGCGAAACCGGTTGGCTTAACCATAAAAATAAAAAATAATAAAATATATTGTGGAAAGTACAAGTGTTTCTAAGTAAATTGCATCAAGAATGGAATTCCACCAAGCACCGACGATAAGAAGTATAGAATCTTTCATCCTAATACCCACCTGTTGGGAAACTCTATCGAGGTCACCGAGCATCTTGCTCAAGTCTTCCAGCGATTCCGCCATGACCACGATATCGTCAGCGAATCGAAGGTGAGTGATGTACTCGCATTTGACATTGATGCCGAGTCTTTTCCAGTCCAGAATATTAAAAATATTTGTTTCCTGTTTCTGCTTTAAATAGAAATCACTAGCTGCTGCCCGCGGCGTTGCCCGCGTGGTTACACAGTTTCTGGATAAAAACTATCCTATGTGTTAAACCAAGTTACCCCCTATGTGTGTACTAAATTTAATGAAAAATCGGTTCAGCCATTTTTGCGTGAAAAAGTAATAAACAAACAGACAAACATTCGCATTTATTAATAGGATACCAGCCCGCTTGTATGAAATGTTTGCTTTGTTAATGACGCAAATTGTTAATTATATTTTTAATTTCATGTAAATCATGCTACCTTTGTGCATAATAAAGTAATTTGTTTTGATTAAACGAATTATTTTAATTTCATTGCTTAAGTTTTAATATCAAATACAAGATGAAAATAATATTATTACCTAGATGTTGAAAATTGCTGAACTGTCTTACCCGCTTCCGAGAAAGCAAGGACCCGTGTTGGTCCTGACCCTATATATAGGCTTATTGGAAATGTGTCCCGATCCCGTTAAGGGGGTGTAGATAAGGTCACTAGCTAACTAATTACCCATAAGTATGCGGGCAAAAAGTGAACCAATCACGAGATATAATTTATTTACGTTTTTTTAAAAAAAATAGGGTAATTCAACTTTCATAACAAGATTTAAAAAAAACTACGGCGTATTTTAGTACAATTATTTATTATCCAGTTACAGCTACATTATAAAACACAATAAAATAAATAAAAACATTCATAGTTTTGAAATAAGAGATACAAAACTCTACATTTTTTTATGATTTTTACTATGTTGTTTGGAATAAAGTGTAATTTTTATTTTAGCACTTGCCCTGTGCTTGGGATAAATTTTCTATAAATTTTAAAGAAAGAAAAATACGTTGCGAGATACGAAAGTTATGGCCATTCTAAAATGTGAATTTCATCTGTAATGATGAACTCATTTGGTGGGTACTCAGAATTGTGTATCTATAGGACATAACTACCCGCGTTAACGGGTTAGAAAGGAATTAAAAATTTCGCCACGGGACTTGAATCCTCAGTAGCTCAATTGGTTAGAGCATTCGTCGGCTTGAGACGAAAGGTTACAGGTTCAAATCCTGTCTGGGGCGATATTTTTTCTTTCTTTAAAATTTATAGAAAGTGTAATTTCTTTCAAAAAATCACCCATGTACTTGGACGGCAGAACATTCACACAAAAAGTAACATAATAATTGTAATAAAGATTAATAAACATAAACAGGAAATGAACCTGGAATTTGAAATTTTAATTTTAATCAGTGCAAACATTTTATAGCTGATTTGAGAATTCTTGTACTAGATTATTCTGCCGGTTTTATAACTTATGTAACTGCCAGAATAGTATTTAATAGAACTAAAAGCTTTTGAACGTATTTATATCCTTATCTTCACGCCATTTTCCTTACCCTAGGCAGAGAGTATCGATTGCCAAATTTCATGATCATTGTAGACCGGCCTGGCTTCCTCCACATTCATTACCCTTGTACAAACATGCCAGTTTCTGCCACTCTTGGATAATGGACTTACTCGTTTAATGTCAAACTAGATCTCCCTGGGTACCTACATCCATCCACATACGCATATTTGCATTTCTAAAGAATCTTGCTTATAAATAAACGATAAAGAAAAAAGTATCTTCACGCCCATATCCCCGAAGAGGTAGGCAGAGGCACAACCAGGGTAGCCGAAGTCACTAAGTCCCACAATGTGATAGGTAGCAAGCCTATCGCTAACTGGACACATATCCAATCCCGAACAATTTTTTTTTTATTAGAAAATTGGAAAACCGGATTTTTTTTGTTGCTTGACCCGGGACCTCATGTAGTCAAGTCCAACACCTGAACCGCTAGACCACAGAGGGCTATGAAGATTTTGGCTTACCTATTGTTCGGCAATTTGGTTCTTTTTTCAAAATTGCGTTCACTGGTAATTCTTTCAAAAATAGATAGTTAATATCAATACAATTAAAAAATATTATGAGAAAAAAACTCGTTAAGTGTCACATTCCGAAGATAAAAACAACTAAAGTTTTACTATTAAAGGTTACGACTATGGGGTTCAGACAGTCACGCAACTTTGGGAGCTCATATGTTCGAAATGTGACACTTTACGCGTTATTGTCTCAAAATATTTTTTGTTTGTATTGATGTTAGTTAACCATTTTTGAAAGAATTATTAGTGAACGTGATAATGAAAAAAAAAACAAAATGTCTGACAGTAGGTAAGCCAGGCTTCATACAAAAATCTTAAAGGCTCTTTAAGAAGCACCCAGACCCAGAGCAGATATCTAAATGTTCATCACATAAATGTATGCCCCGTCGGGATTCGAACCCGAGTCTTGCGGTGGGTCGGTGTAACTACTTAACTAGGCGTGTACGCTAGCTACTCGACCAATGAGTTGGTCAAATATAAAGATATGTACAGTTATTATAGTTATTGTGTTTTTAGACTTATGAAACATTTTTGTTACAATTTATGAAACATTTTTGTTACAATTATAAATTGTTACAAAAATGGTTACCATCAAAAGCCTACCCCGTAGAATATCAATAACAAAAAGACACGAAAAAAGTATTTTTTACGTTAGTTACTTACGCAAAGTTCGTAGCCGAAACGGAACCTGTAGGGTTACTCTAGAACAGAGTCGGCAACCCGCGGCCCGCTGGCCACTTGCGGCCCGCCGTCGTCTTACTTGCGGCCCGTTAATATTTTGTAAATAAGTTATAAATATCAAAATAACTGCATGAACGTTCCCCCATTGACCGTATCACTTCGTATAGTGAGAATTCAGCCTTAAGAACGCGCTTCTCTGGGCCCATTTTCATTTTTTCTATGGGATTTATATATGGAAGCCAATTATACGTAGGTATATTTGGCTTCTAGGGTCAATATCACAAATGTCGCCCACATTTAGTTTCTTTTGCCACCTTGTGGCCCTTGCCTGCGAAAAGGTTGCCGACCGCTCCCCTAGAATATCAATTTCGTGCAAATTAGAAAAGACTAAGAAGATTTTGGCTTACCTACTGTTCGGCCATTTTGTTTTTTTTTTAAATTGCGTTCACTGATAATTCTTTCAAACATGGATAGCTAATATCAATACAAATAAATAGACACGAAAAAAGTATCTATAGTTACTTACGGAAAGTTTGTAGCTGAAACGGAATCTGTAAGGTTACTCAAGAACAGCGGTCGGCAACCCGTGGCTCGTGGGCCACCTCAGTGGTCTAGCGGTTCAGGTGTTGGGCTTGACTGCATGTGGTCCTGGGTTCGAACCCCGGGTCGCACGCACGCACACACGCACGCACGCACGCACCAACACACACACACACACGCGCACACACACTTTAGGTTGCTTACTGATAATCTATGTTATAATTTATTCTGTCGTTAAACACAAATATTTTTAATAATGTTAGTAAGTACTTTTAATTATAATATATGACAAACTAAAAATAGATTTATTATTTGTTAATTTAACTAATGCTAATGAGTTGTTTCTTATGTCGGAACAGAATTATGTTTACAAAGTTACCTATACTTGTTACAATATTACAATTTTAGCCTCGTAAGTTTTTTATAACAATATACGTAGATGCCCACCAATACTATTGGTAAACTTACCCATTCGAATACCAGCAATAGGAAAAAGCGGCCAAGTGGGAATCACACTACCGTAGCAGCAACTAACAAATACAAAAAAACTTTATCAATAAGACGTTTCTGACCGCGACTGTACTTACTAGTGAATGTCAATGGCCTCGTACAAATTATTTATTACACGTGGTGGTTCCTAGGTTAATATTAATTTAATAAACAGCCTGTGGTCTAGCGATTCAGTTGTTGGACTTGACTGCAAGAGGTCCTGGGTTCGAATCCCGGGTCTGGCAACAAAAAGACAATTGGGTTTTTCCAATTTTCTAATAAAAATAAAATTGGGATTGGATATGTACCCGGTTTGCGATAGGCTTGCCACCTATCACATTGTGGGACTTAGTGTCTTCGGCTAGTCATGGGTGCCCTGGTTGTGTCTCTGCCTACCTCTTCGGGGATATGGGCATGAAGATACTTTTTTTTGAATAAACAGTTTTTCTTTCATCTGATTAAATTCGTAATTATCGTGTTTTAAAGCTTTGGGCCGGGGGCAAGCGTAGAGTTGGGCGTGTTTTTAAATTTTTCACAGTGTATAATAAAAATAATTGATTTATTTATAAAATAATAATATTCGAGTATACTGTCGCCTCAGTGATCCTATTGTTAGGCTTGATTTCACGATTCCGGATTTGATCCTCTGTAACAAAAGGAAAATGTGTATATTCAATTTTCTACTAAAAACAGCTTAGAGCGCTTACACCACGAACGGCATGTCACCAACGACATAGGTAACTGCAGTCGTCGACGCATCGGCGGCAGTCGTCGACACACGTCGGCGGCTGCAGTTACCTATGTCGTTGGTGACATGCCGCTCGTGTGTAAGAGCACTTAGCCTGCGATTGGATATGTTTTTAAATTCTTCACAGTATATTCAAGTATTACTGTCGCCTCTGTGGTCTGAAGGTCCGGTTAATAGACTCGACTTCAGGATCCCGGGTTCGATGGTTGATAACAAAAGGAAAATGTGTTTTTTTCAATTTTCTACTAAAAAACACTTTGCCTGGGATAGGATATGTACCCGGTTGGCGATATATTTGGCGTCTAACACGATGTGGGTGTTAGTGTATTCGGCTAGTCGTGAGCGCTCTAGTTGTGCCCCCGCCAACTTTCCTAGTTGTACCCCTGCCAACTTTTTTAGGATAATTGCGACTGACATCAGACAACCATGACAAAAGGATTTAATTTTCCTACTTTCGGGTTACTTAATTTTCGTTATTTGGTAT
The DNA here is from genome assembly GCA_002245475.1 of Calephelis virginiensis. Lineage (NCBI taxonomy): Eukaryota > Metazoa > Arthropoda > Insecta > Lepidoptera > Riodinidae > Calephelis > Calephelis virginiensis. The sequence goes on along the minus strand of NJDC01000627.1, from coordinate 28,167 downwards.
ATAGTTGATTTAACACTTCAAAAGTTATACATGTAAAGTATTTTATATCCTCATTGTAGGCAGAGGCATAACCAACTCGCAATGTGATAGGTGGCAATCCTATTACCAACGGGGCATATATCTAATCCCCGGCATTGTTATTTTTATTAAAAAATTGAAAATACTCATTATTTTTTTGTTGCCCGTCCGGGGATCGAACCCGGAACTTAAGAAGTCAAATCAAGTGTGACACCGGTCCGCTAGACTACAGAGGCGTTCAAAAGTTATACTCGTTTATACTTCAAGAGCTATTTATTTATTTATCATACACATCGTATCTTACATCATTTAAAGGTAAAATAGTACACATTGAGAATGTTTTTAATTTGACTTATGAATACTATATAGTTTCTTATGTATAAACACTTGTCCGTGGTACTCCATTTCCTCTGAGTTACATACATACATACATACATACGTATACATATCGTCACTCCAAGTCCCTTACGGGTTAGGGAGAGAGTATCAAGTGCTAAACCTCGTGTTCCTGACAAACCTGCCTTGCTTCCTCCACATTCATTATCCTTTTCATACAAACACGCCGGTTTCGGAGACTCTTGACACCACCCGCAGATGTCACCCGAGCGATTTGATCATGGAATGTCAACCTTGGTCTCCCTGGATACCTACATCCAACCACGTTCGCATTGTATATCTGCTTTGTCAATCTTTCATGTGTCATCCTTTCTACATGTCCGAACCAGCGGAGCGTGCCCTTTCTCATTTTAACACCAACACCTTCTTTCAATCCCACTCTTTCACGGATATGTCTGTTACGAGTTGTTGTGATCTGATAGCGACGCACCTTTAACATCTATGTTGTCAACAGGCTAAGGATATATCTTGACATCAAGGCGAAATTTTACCAAGTACTATTTGTAATAGATGTAGCTGGATCCTGTTGCAGAAGATTATTGAAAATTCTTGATAAAGCGCGTTTTTCCACAGTACTTAATTGGTCCTTTAGCTTTAATTAACTTTTTAACATGCAATGTGAGTATTATTATTAAAGTTAATACATATTCATGAATTCTAGATAAACATTTAATGATGTTTTGAAGCAAATACATTCTTGAATAATAAAAACTGCGCAAATATCTGATACTTGTAGCTGTAGATGTTGGTGGTGCGTGGCCAACATGGGGCTGAGATATTCAGTGTGTAAACAAGTTTTTAGACTTTTCATAATTTTGGAGGATGTTTTTTTAAATACAATGTTTACCGTCACAGAACGAAATTCATATAAATTAATGGACGGGTTTGTCAGGATCGTGAGGTCTGGCACTCAATACTCTTTGTCTACCCCGTAAGGAACTTGGCGTATGTATGTATGTATGAGTTTGAGTGTGTGTGGGGGGTATGTGTGTATATGTGTGTACATATATATGTATGTATGTAGTGTGTGTATGTATGTGTTTAATCCATATAAGTAGATGCAGTTGTAACACAGAAGGCGCATAGCCCTATCACGTGTTGGCTCACCGCACGGCTGTAGGCATTTAATCCAAATAGAGGGCCGAGTTAAACTACTGTATAAAGTATGTATAGTACATTACCGTCGTTAAGGAGTTAACTAAAATTTTTCGATGTGATATCAGGGCGTTTATGAAGTTTATTCATGTATATTCCCGTGTTGTTTTATGTATGTAATGTGTATGTACTTATGTTTATTATGTAGCGTTGACTAATAACCATTACAAAGAGCATGTTATTTGTTTATTTTGCCTCTGTGGTCTAGCGGTCCGGGTGTTGGACTTGACTGCATGAGGTCCTGGGTTCGAATCCCGGGTCGGCCAACACAAAGAAAATTGGATTTTTCCAATTTTCGAATTAAAAAAAAATGTTGGTCGGGATTGGAAATGTGCCCGGTTGGCGATAGGCTTGCCACCTATCACATTGTGGGACTTAGTGTCTTCGGCTAGTCGTGGGTGCCTTGGTTTTACCTCTGCCTACCTCTTCGGGGATATAGGCGTGAAGATAGTTTTACTTTACTTAACTTAATATTTAATAATTTGTTGCACAAAAAAATGACTTAATCTATTCGGATTCTTCTGAAAACTATGAAACAATGTACGATAGTTACGCTTTAGTTACTGCAAACCTCAGTACATAAATATAATAAATATTTATTATAACCTGTTGTATATTGTCCTTATATAAGAGAACGAATAAGCAGCCGACCTTCCTAACGGTAAAAGAATACCACAGGGTCATGTTGTTAATGATACATTTTTTACCTATGCTTGCCACTTACACGTTGCCAGTAAAGGAGGAAGATAGTCTCTTCAAAAAAAATATTCTAATCGGACCAACATAACCACTTTTAACTTCAGGTTGTCCGGTAGAACTTCATCACAAGAAAACCACCGTATTTCAATCACTGTCTTAATGTATATAGAGAACGTGTCATGTTGTTTGTCCGCGATGGACTCCTTAACCGCTAAACCGATTTCAATCAAATTTACACACCGTGTGCAGTTTAACCTAACTTGAAAGACAGGATAGCTTACATTTCAATTTATCGCGGGCGAAGCCGCGGGTATCAGCTAGTTTTAATACATATTTTTATATCCTTGATTTATTTAATACAAACACTTTATTGTACTAAATTCTTACCTTCGATTTCCCAGTATTAACCCCGTGGGCAACACTGTATATAAAATCTGCGTTCCCAGACAGGAAGCTGGCAGCAGGCAGAAAGGAACAGGTGAAATGTCAAATGGTTAATTATCGCTGGTCAAAAAGTCAAAGTCAAAAGTCATTTATTCTGTGGCTTTAGGTTAGATAAACTTTAAATAAACTAACCGGGCCTGACGTCCCGGCCAGAAGATAGCATTACACCTATAACATCTAAGGTGCCTATAGGCCAACGATTATTTCTTATTATTATTTCTTATGATGTTTGTTGTTTGTTGGCTACCATCTGCTTCCCTAATATATAAAAGTTAATTTCTGTTCGTTAGTCTCACTTAAACTCGAGAACATCTAGAATGATTTTGGTCTAGATGTTTCCGATTGGGCTAATTTTTAGTCTTCCACAAATAATGCAACTATTTATGGAAGTCCAGGTAAGGTTTAAATGATAATGAAAAAAAAAGATTGTGTGGTTTCATGAAACTACGGTAAAATTCACTTGATCTATAAATATAAACTATAGACGACGCCATATCGGCCTCGGCTGCTCTGAAGTCACCGTCACGAAACATGCGACACATATACCAAAAAATTTAAGACGATGTAATTAAAGTTTAAAACTAAAACGAAAATAGGAAAAATAACATTTTTAGTTTTTTCATACAAACAGCACATGTGGAACGAAGTTCGTCGGGACGGCTAGTAGCACATAAAAACTGAAGTACATGTTGATAATTACATGTTGATTTGCATGTATAGCATTTGCATAAATCATTGACATAGTATTTGCGTATATAGACGTCCTGTTAATAATATTAGTGCTACAGCATAATAACATAGTATTTACATACCTACATATAATCCTTAATACACGTGTTTCACGTGATCTGGGGGGTGATTGTGTATCTCAGTTGCCAACTCAAACTGCAAAAGTGTACATCAAATGACGTCATTTGTGTTTGCTATCTCTACTGTATCTCTGTTGGTCACTGGAGATAGCAAATATAAAACACGTCATTTGACAGCTATTTGATGTACACTTTTCCATTTTGAGTGGGCAACTGAGTTACATCATCAGCCCTTTGGACCGTAGTAAACACGCAGAACCTGCTGACAATTAATTTTATTTTTAAATTTAAACTTGTTACAGATTTTTAAATATTATCTTCTAGTTTTATTATGTTTAATTTCTGCCTACTGAACCTATTTTAGTATAGTTTTCTTACGGACAACATTAATAAACTATCTATAGATAAAAATCTAAAGATTTGTTACTAAGATATTTTTGTTAATATGTAATTGAATTAATATGCAATTACCAGGCAACTGATCTAAAATTGAACGATTTCTTAGCTAAGATAGGTTATTAATATTGGTCGTTAGACAAAAAGGTTGTCGGATGGCAATCCCTTTGTTAGGCGATAAGACCGCCTTTTGTATATTATACACTTTTACTGTTGATAATACTTTGTTGTTAGTTTGATTGTGCACAATAAACACTTCATTCATTCTTTCCTTTATATCATTCATTCCACCATTCACTTTTTCATTCATTTAAGAAAGCTGGAGGACAAGATTGCATTTGAATAAATGAAGTTCTGACTTACCGGTAATAAAAGATGCTGCGTTACACAACTCACGTAAATTTCACTTAAAATCAGACTCGTTTTTCTTTCATTACTCGTTTTTTTTTTCATTAGACAGTCAAAAAAACAATAGCCCTCTCGCAATCGAAAAAATAATAACAATAAAAAGTCTCTAGATCTTCAAAACTAGGCAATTAATTTTGATTAGATTTTTTCCAGTAGAACGCGATTCATGAGCTAGGTTTACATGAATAAAAACGGAGATGTTTGTCCACCCTTGCGAAGCTCGGATGGGCTGCTAGTAGTGCTAGTATAACTCACTAACCGCTAATCTAAGCTGGAATTTGAGAAATCGAAACTTTCAAAAAAATAACCATAAAATCTGTTCGCTAAAGGCATACGTAGCATGTCTTCTAATAACCTCTCGATTAAAAATATTCATCAAAATCGACCTATCTTTTCGTTTAATAATATATGCTTAAAATACTTCATCTTTATGCCCCTAACCTCGAAAAAGGATGAAGAAGCTCAACCAAGGCTCCCACGACTAGCCAAAGACACTAAAGCCTACAATGTGATAGGTGACAAGCCTATTTTCAACCGGGCATATATCCAATCCCCGGAAATTTTATTTTATTAGAAATTTTAAAATACACGTTGTTTTTTTGTTGTGCGACTCGATGATCAACCCAGGTCCTCAAAAAGTCAAGTCCGACGTCGGGACCGCTAGACCATAGAGACGATATCTAAAAATATAAGCTAACTTCATAGTTGAGAAGCTTTACCATTTTTTTTAACTATATTAAATTAAATTACTTAAAAGAAACAATAAACTTACCTTTTTAAGAAGTACTAATTTAAAATTATAATTAATTATTGACGCAAAGTGTTGGGTATTACCTGAGATATTATCTAATTTCATGTACCAAATTTATTCTGATTACGTAGGCAGAGTAGTATCAATTGCAATAATAATATTTGAAAAGATAAGGCTAAAATATATATTTACAATTAAATAATTTCATATTTTGTACATTCAGCGTCTTTTCCGGAGGAAATTTGATTATTAGTCCTCTAAACCGATTAGGGTCGTTTGTACTGGGTTAAATTTATAGTAAAAGATCCGAACCTATATCGACTTACACCGAGCTGATAATAGAATAAAACATGTTTTATAGTTAAGTAAGTATATTAGCGATCATATTAAAAGTGGGTTGCCTAAACAAATCCTGAACCGAATATTTTTAAATATAAAAAAAAATGTTTTTCACGTTTCCAATTTTTCGTCAGGCAGTTCTCTGTATATCTACTTAAATGATAATAAAATTAGTAAAAAATGTAATAAAACTGCACATGTGGTGATACATTTTTTACTATTATCCGATTCCGTGAAAGTAACTAGCATCGACAATTATCTGTTTATACCTGGCAATCCAGATATACAACAGGCAACCCAACTTCTGCAACTTCGTCTTATACCTAATTTAAGTCGGAATAAAACCTTAATATTGCACCAATTAATGAACAAAAAAACATTTAAAAAATAAAAAAAATGTGCAAGATTTTTTTAGGCAACCCATTTTTAATATATTTTCTGACATACTAAATTTTCTATAAAACCGGTTTCATCCTATTATCAGCTCGGTGTAGGTCGACCTAGCTTCGGATCTTAGACTATAAATAAACAGTAACCGTCTTATTAATAAATATGGACAAAGGTCGGTGTAAAATTAAGTTGATATTATAGTCTGTATCACATTGTAATAAGGATTATCCATAAGGATTGTATAAGGATTGTCCATGGTTAAACCTTGGAGTAATTTACGCCGCGTTTATTAATAAGACAGTAATTGTTAAATGTAAAGCTAAAACCTAATTCAGAGTTAAATATTTAACCTACGTACGAGCGAGTGATCTTTAGAACTTATTTTTCTCGAGTTACTGAAATACAAAAATCGTTAAAATTCAAAATCTAGCTTAAAAACAAATAAAAATAGGATTAAAATTGAAATGGTTAACCAACAGATATAACACTCACACAAAACATTAACTACTTTTAAATCTTTAGTAAAAGTACATTAGAATCCAAAGTTGTTTTTGTGATAATTGATATGATATTTACTTCCATTTAATTTATGTAACATTGTAATGTCTTATATTTAGTCTTACATTAAAACTACTATCGTTTTTCTCCTTTTTGTTACTATTAATAATTTAATGTTAAGTTTTTGTTTTTTTAATATTTTTGTGTACTGTCTCTTAGTCTCTTCGGACGAAAAGGTTCTCTAGTAGAGATCGCTTTGTTTGGCGATAAGACCGCCTTTTATGTATTAAAAACTATAGTCATATGTTGTTGTTAATACTTAATTGTACTTATTTTGTAGTAAATTAATTTGTGCACAATAAAGAGTTCATTCATTCATTCAATAAAATATTTAACTTACATTTATTTTTCAAATTAACTTAAGGTAGCTATAGATAGACCCAATAATAAATGTAAAAAAGTACTAATAGCTTATAAAAGTTAATTCTTATTTATCGAATGCAAAAATGGAAAGTTTAGTTTTTGGGGATGTTTTATCTAATTTTATTAAACGTACCTACCTATAAATAAACATTGTATTACAAGAAAGTCCCTAGCTTAAAAATTAGGAGGGTTACGACAAAATACTGTCAATCCCTATTTTGTCGTTGACGATAGTTAGTTGCCGGTTGGCGATAGGCTTGCCACCTATCACATTGCGGGACTTAGTGTCTTCGGCTTGTCGTGGGTGCCTTGGTTGTGCCTCTGCAAGTTACTGTCAATTTACGAATTGCTTTGTTTTTGTATAATATGTTTGTAGCGTAACCTACGGGGCTATTCACTGTCTTTTTGTAATTATCACTGGATAAAGTATATCTACATCAAATAGCTGTCAAATGACGTGTTTTGCATTTGCTATCTCTATCGTATTTCTGTTGGTCACATGAGAAAGCAAATATAAAACAAGTCATTTGACAGCTATTTGATTGTGTACTTTACCCAGTGATCATCACTAAAAAGATACGGAATAGCCCCGCTGGTTTTTGATTAATAAACAAAGTCTTAAGAGTAAAGTCAAGTTAATAATGTAGTCTGTATCACAGTATACTAAAGACGCTATATGTGTAAATAATATCAGGTTGATGCTTGGAGTACTTAAGTTTCTGTTTATAATAGACAAAGGAAGGTAAGCCAGTTTAAAGTGAAAAGGCACACTCAAGTTACTATTTGTGAATATGTACTTGCAAATTTTAATTAATGATGTCTTAAAAATATCAAATAAATTCTAAAATACCTTTATCTGGTAAAAAGTTAGGTAACGGCATGCCTAAACGAAAAGACATAGAGGATCGGTGATGATGCCAGTTTTTAGGGATCAGGTAGCAATTACCAGAACTTATGAAAAAAATTTCGAAATGGCAAAAAAAAAAGATGGCCACCATACAACAATCTGTTTTTTTATGACGTTGGAATGCAAACAAGCTGACGGATTTTCTGATGGTAAGAAATTCATGCCGCCTAGAGACAGCAAAAGTAGTAATAGTGCGTTGCCAACCTGAGGCCGGAATGCTATCCGTTGTTGTTGCCCTATCCGGGTATCAAACCCAGGACCTTAAGAAGTCAAGTCCAACAGCGGATCGCTAGACCACAGAGGCGATAGTTTTTCTAATTTATGTGTAGCTTTAATGCACCTATGTATTCCGTCATCACTCTTTATTTTATTTATTACTTTTTAGTTCGTCGTTGTTATTTTCAAATGGCAACCGTACAAATAAAACAGTGTATCTTTGTGTAAAAGTATTTAATATTAATAAATATGAACCAAATCCCTCAAGATGGTTAAGACTATGTATTTTTAATATTTAAATAAGTTGGTTAGTGATTTTAATTCTGACATAATTAGGCACAAAACTTTAAGTACTAAAACATTGCTTTATACCAAGGTTTCAATGATTGTGGCTTATAAAACTCTGAGTTCGGTTGTAATGGAGAATCATCAAAAATGTTCTTCGAAAACACACCTTCAAGACCAAATTTCCAGATTGCCAAAATTGGGAAATATTTACCCAAAAATAGCATGGTAACTAAAAATCCATTCAAAATTAATCGACCAATGAATGTCGCGTAGAATATGAGCAACATTTGGGTAAGGGCCAATTTGAATTTAGCATTCTTTGATAGTTGTTTATATGCGGGGGACGTATTTATTGAATCGTAATCTGAAGGGTATAAGAGACGCGGCTCGCGCTGCGGGAGACCCTCTATAGCACACTTTTCTATTAAATCCGTTGACTTTACACCTGAAAAAGAACAAAGCATTAAAAACTTACATACATACATATCTTCACGCTTACGGGATAGGTAGAGAGTATCGAGTACCATTAGAAACTTATAAAACAAAGGGTACTAAAACGAAATCTTTCCATAGAATATTCTTCAACCGACTCCAAAAGAGGAGGTTCTTAATTCAACTGCATTTTTTTTGCATGTTTGTTAAGCGATTATTATATTAATAGTCAACCGCTTTTGATGTTCAGAAAGTCATGATTCCGAAGTAGTCCCATAATATTATTATCATGATCCGACTAAAGGTTTTGAGTCCTACTTGGAGTTATACCATTTCTCATTTTTTTGCTATTTTTCAAATAAAGAATTATCAAATCGTGACGATGAATGGTTTTAAATGAAATAGTTTAATACGTTTGGAATTAAAAACTTTAATTATTGCGCTATGAGGGTAACAATTTTTTTAAGGACGGTTTCACCAATTTTAAAATAATCATCGTTTAGTTAACCATTGATTTAACACTGAACAGTTGTTTAAAACTTTAACGTTTTTTTTTGTATTCACAAGCAAATTTAACACATCTGTTAACTAAACAAGTATTAATTAATCCCCATCACATCTTAGCACCATATGAGTCAGGTCATGAAATACTACTATACTATTTAAGGATGTCACTATTCCGAGTAGGATTGCTTTGGGAATACATGTTACAGAAATAGTAGCGTAACATATTATACTGCAAAATTGTATATTTCTTCATGGATTTTAACCTAACGCAAATTTACTTTTTTGAAACTGGTCGTTTGACAATTATTTTTGTTTGTTTTCTAATGTAGGTCACTAGATTAAGTAGGTTATTAGACTTGTTATTTTTTGAGCATTTGTATTGATTTGCTACAAGATTCACTTTGTTTAATTTCATTCACAGTGTAAGATAAAAGGACATGTACAAAAAACTTAATTATCAACGAAAAAACAGCCTTAACTGAGTCGGTATTAAGAAAGGTATCAATAATAGTTGATCTCGTACATAGTTATACCAAAAAGTAAATGGTTACATATAATAAAACAGTAATATAAACAGAAATTGGAACGTATTGTATATTGGATTCAGGACCCCTTAAACAAATGACAAGATAATGAATGGTTAAACCACCTCCGATAGTACGTTTAAGTAGTTTGAGACACATAACCAATGTTTTGTCTATGATGAACAGTAAATTCAATACAAAACGTGGTTTAAAATATAACCGACCGATTAAAATCTGTTGGTGAACTCGGGCCTTAGTCGATTTGTCTGTTTACTTTTCAAGCAAAAACTAATATTCATTTAGTTTATATCAGTGTTTAGGATATTTTAGTATTATATTTAAGACCCCCACGTTGGTCTGTGCTCGTTTACAGAATAGGCCGTCTGCTTTCTTGTCAGGAAGATCGTAAAAGGCGAGTATGGACTTACCGTCACTCACACCGTGGTGGAGCTTCGAAGCGACTCGTCCGGATTAGTACCTCCGCCTTACATGTTCCGGTTGGAGGATAGGGTAGCCGATAAGCTTACTGTTGCTCGAGGTCTAACATCCCGGCCTAAGGTTGGCAAAGCACCATTACCACCTTTTCTAGGCGGTGTGAGTTTCTTACCATCAGAAAATTCGTCTGCTTGTTTGCCTTCCAATATCGTAAAAAAACTATAACTACTCAAATTAATAATTAAATTTTAACTAAAATACCTTTATCCAGTGAGTTTCCATTTAGTTCCAAAAGCTTTTTCCTTAATGACATCCTTTCCGATTCCTTTATTACATATCCAGGGACACCAGCTGCGTTTTTGGCCATGAACACCATACTTTCACTTTCAGCAGCTGGGTAAAACGCACTAGCGCCACCTATGGTAGTACGCAAAACGTGTTCATAATACTCGGGAGGATTTTCCACGCATGGTCTGAAAACTCGATCTAACAAGATACGGAGTATTTCATATGTCTCGTCAAAAGGCCTTTTGCATAAATTGTATCTGAAAACAAAGAACATTGGTTCATATTTATTTAGTACTAGCCGGCCCGGCGAACTTCTTATCGCTTGACATTAACAGCTACTAACATTTGTGAATAAAAAAATTAAAGTATTTTTTTCCTATTTTCCCTTAGTTTTTTCTGAGTTTCATAAGAACCTTCTCCTGCCAATAAAATAACACTACAAAAAAGTATTAGCAAAATCGATCCATCCGTTCAGGCGTGCTTGAGGTGACCACAAGATGATAGAAAATTCATCCTGCTATTATTATAAATGCGAAAGTTTGTGAAAACGGATGTTTATGTGTTACTCTTTCACAGACAAACTACTAAACGGATTTAGATGAAACTTTACAGGAAAATAGTTTATACATCAGAATAATAAATAGGCTACATTTTATAAAAAAATATATATTGGTATATGGGCAAAGCTACGAGTGAAAACTGGTTTTTATCTATTGAGATGTTTTATGATAGCAAAAAACTGTGTGTGTTTTTCCTTCTTTGAAAAAAGTATGTTGCAATAGAAACCTAGTCATGGGTCCCGAACGAAACTTAACAGTGGTTTTGGAGGCAGATAGAAATCAGATACGTATGTAACAAATATGTAAAAATATATAAAAAAAAGTTAAAAAAATACCTTTCTTCCAACCCAATGAAATGAACGATAACAGACCAAAAGTGGTTATAAGATTCCCAATCATCCTTGTGACTTTGAAAGATTCCAAACTCATCTGGTTTGAGACAACTGAGGGTTATCACTGCCGCTAGGGAGAGAGCTACATCCCTCTGAGATATCGTGCCCTGTCCCTTCAGCTTCGCGGCTTTCATGGCTGCTATATGAGTCCTACGTACTTTACCAAGGGACTGCCATAGTCTGTAAATTTACATGACATGTTACTCTGTCTTTACCTCTTGTTGATCCGGGTCCCCTATGTAGAATAGACTACCTGCTTCTCTACCTGATACCTTCTAAAAGCAATGTGATAGGTGACAAATTTATGGCCAGCTGGGTACTAATCAAATTCCGGACAACAAACTATTTATTAGGCATTAAAATACATTTTGAGTTGCCAGACCCGGGAATCAAACCAGTAATCTCATACTAAACTGGACCACTAGACCACAGGAATATAAATACTTTGTCATATGACTGAATGACATCTGGAATAGCGAACTAGATATAGAGATTGGTATAGAAATAGTCCGTAGTGCATTCTACTCTATGAGAAAGTTATTATGCAGCCGCCGGTTAAGTATGTTTCTACATATTCGCCTCCTGCAGTACTCTACTTGCATAGGGCTGCGAAGCCTGGACTATCAAAGAGCACCTCTAGAGAAGTATCGAAGCAATTGAAATGTAGGCCTACAGGCGTATGTATGTAACTTGTTAAAGGCGAGTATATGTTAAAATGTAGGTGATTACCAACAAAACTACTAGTGGTAAGGAACTGTGCAGCAACTTGCCTGTGTAGGGATTAACCGTCTTTCCCATAACTATCGCCATAATGACTCTATCACGTTACAGCCCGGAGGTTAGGGTAGCCGGTGTCTATAGGCCGCAGCTATCTCTTGCCACCAGGAAAGCCGTGTGTTTGTTCGCTGTCTTTAAAAAAAATAACGGAGTAATTACTAATTATTGATTCATCATCATCATCTCAAGCCTTCAACTTTCTCCATTCCTTACTATCTTGTGCTGTTTGAAGCCAATTTTTGACCATTATTCTTTTGATGTCGTCTGTCCAACGCATCTGGGGTCTTCCTACGGGTCTTTTATGTGTTTTTGATTAAGGGTTCTTATGCTGTACTCACTTGCTTCCAGGTTTCAAATCGTAATGCAGCCATACAGTGAACTGTTCATATGTGTCCCAATACCTTCGATATGCTGAGCGAGATGTGGACACCCTTCGGGTACCAATCACCACTTTCAGCATCGAGGGTATTGCAAACGATATTTCTGAACCGAGAAAGTATGATGTGGCAAATCCAAAGTAATGCCTTAGAAAGAATTTTTGCCCCCTAAAACAAATATTTTATAAAAAAATCATTTTAATGAATGAATGAATTGAGTAAATTAATGAATGAGAATAAAATTTAGATTGTATTTTATAGAATTCTTTGCTTGTCGTGCCTTCGCGCAACACATCAGATGATTTGTGGACTCCTTTACGTAGGTCGCGTGATGGATATCGCGAGATTCAGCGTCGCTGGGGCAGTGGATAAAATGTGTGAAAGCAGTCATACAGCCCCGGTACCTTGCGATGGGGATAATACCGTGTGGTTTGTCAGTAGGAGCACGGTAATATTATCTATACAGTATTCTAACTTCATATAAAAGGACGACGCGCGAGCTATACCTATGCGTTCGGATCAGGGCATGCACGCCGCATGCTACAATAGCGAGTGTGCCGCAGTGACGAACGGACGGTGTGCTGGTTTTCAATCGCTCGCAAATTTATAACACCAATTTGTAATAAAGTCACATACATAATCATGGTTTTTTAATTAAATCTGTCAATCAAAAAAACCACTTGCATTTTTATTGCACACTTTCTATTCAACTCACAAAGTATTTTAGTAATCATATTAATATTTTAAATTGTTACTAAGTACCTATCTGTGCTAATAAATAAAAGTAATAAATTTACAATCTCAAAACTACATAGGTAGGTAACTGTTGGTAGGCGACAGAGACAGCCCTATCTCATGCTTACGTACCGCGCTTCTGTAGGCACTTATTTCAAGGACACGGCCGAGTTACAATACTGTATAGATAATATTACCGTGGTAGGAGTCCGACACGAGACTGGTGGTTGTCTAAGCCTGGGCCACGTTGTTTTCATTAGAAAATTGACAAAGACATCTTTTTCAGTAACCTGTCCAAGTCAAACTTGAGACTGGTATAATTGCATAAGGCTTACAACCTGTGGGAAGTAACTGTGCACCTCGCGCTGTGACGTCATTTGTCATTTTCATTTTTAATTTTTTTGTACTGATAAAAGATCAGTTTGATAGCGGTAACAATGATGCTATTACCACTGAGCGCTTGCGGCGAATGGGGAGCGCCGGGCGGGGGCAGTAGGAAAGGGGTCGCATTACTGTGAAGTGTACAATTAATTCGTTCGAGTTTTAATACCCATGTCACGGGTTAGTGACCCACCTACATAATTTATGGCATCTTTAGGCCACTAGAGCCTCTTACAAATAGGAGAACTATCAGCTTGTTTGCTGTCTTATTAATATTTTATTACTTACATAAATCACATGCTGTCTTAATTAGGGAAACATAATTACTTATATAGTTTTGCGTTTTTTTTCTACAGTCTAATAAAGTTAAGGAAACCGTAACGTTTCGTTCATTTAAATTCAGAATTTGTATGCCCACACACATACACGTGACCTTTAATATTTTACCGACGCCGAAACGTAGGAGGTTATAGATTCGTTGAAATGTTTTGTTTATTTTTTTATGTTTTTACACAATTCAATTACTTATTCTTTTTTTCAAAAGGTAGCTACATATACAGGATAACGTCTAAATAGTAGCGGTTTTAGTAATAGCAGCGCCCTCGGCGTAATTTATACGACGCCCCTTATATGCTGTTCAAATCCATACTAAAAGTTAAATAATATATAGCGTACAGGATCTGACGCCCCTTTACATCTTGGCGCCCTGGGCGATTGCCCAACCGCGCCATTACCAAACGCTGTCCCTGCGTCTAAATCACCAGCCAAATTTTGAGAAACGGTTCGGAATCAATAACGTCTTTCAACCTACGAAAAACTAAAAATTTCAAAAAAAAGCATTTAAAATTTTCAGCCAACGCAAGATATAAGATGCAGGTGGCTATTACATAAACAAAACATAAAACTGGTTCCGACCTTCCGCAGTCGCATTTACATCATGTGGACGTCATGACTTTTACTGAGTACGACATAGGTAGCGTGAAAACAGGTGTAATATTTTTGTGGACTGCTTTAAATATATGTATGTATTTGGCAATTATAGTTAAAATGCCATTCATATTACCATTTAAACCATTACCCCTAATATTAATATTTGGCCGGTCCTTTCAAAGTAACCCTGTATATATATGCCGCATGAACTTTGAGACAAGAAACGGAATCGGGCACTTTAAAATTTAGACTAAAATATATCCAATTGAAGTATTTAAGGTGTTTTTAAATACAATGATAAATAAAAAAACAGTAGGAAATTGTTATTGAGATTTCGTAAAAACTTTCGTAACTTATGGACACCCTTTGCATTACTGTGATTAATTTTGCCTTCATACTTTTTTCCTAGCTTTCCTAGACTGGCAAAAATATCTAGACACTAAATGACATGATATGTTTTACGCCTGTGAGAACGTAAACGAGCCATGAATAAACTTGTAAAACACATCCGATATTTAACTTAGTATTTTTTGGCTTATTTAAAAAATGTAATTACTCTCTTTACAATAATTGAACTAATTGAATTACTAAGTAATATTTACAAAATTTTAAACTGATTTAAAATTTTTTTTCTTTAGTTCTCTACAGCAAAAAGTTTATCGTCCTCTTACAAAATGTATGGAGAACCAAATTCTTTTTTTGCAATTTTCTAAAAGTCGTAGAACAAAAGTTGTTGCTTTAGTGTACTAAAGCCGCTCCAGAGAGGTTATGCGTTAGTTAACAGTAACCTTGTATATAGTCCCACTTCTTGATATTTGGTGAGAGACATAATTTTTTTTTAATTGTCTGATATGTTGCTAACCGCGAGGTTTTTACAACTTCACCGAGCTATGTCTATAATAGCCCGGTGAAGTTGTAAAGAGACATAATTGTAATCTTACATTAGAAGAGAAGAAGGCTAAATTTGCCGCAAAAACGCATTTTGAAATGAATGTCCACTAAATTTCAAGCAAGGTCTTCGGTTCTGTAGTTTCTTTATTATAGACACCATGGTCTTGGGTAGATATTATATTAATTAGATGGACGAAATTTTTATACAGTAGATAATATGAAACATAACTACATAGACCAAAGTCTTCAGTAAACTAAAAGCTTTGTTTCAAGTGTGTAAAATTATTTGCCTATGTACCATCTTTGGGTGTACCTAATCGAATAAAAAACAATGTCAAAATCGGACTCCTCGATGGAAAGCTATGCGTGTTTTAACACAAAAAATGTTCACGTCGAATTAAGAATCTCAAAGGTGTCAAGAGTCTTTGCAACCGGCGTGTTTGTATGAAAAGGGTAATGAATGTGATGGAAGCTAGACAGGTTTGTTAAGATCGTGATGTCTGGCACTTGATACTCTCTGCCTACACCTT
>NJDC01000626.1:87673-108942 GCA_002245475.1 Calephelis virginiensis | reverse complement strand
AAACCCAGCCTAGTTATAGATGTCGCCACATTTACACGTAAGGATCTACTTGTTTTGAGTCTAATAAAATACAACCTGTTGCATGTGTGGTTAATGGTGTCCCGTATGACCTTTTTTCGGAATAAAAACTATTCATTGTGATAATCCAAGTTACCCTCTATGTGTGTGTGCCAAATTTCATGGAAATCGGTTTAGTAGTTTTTGCGCGAAGGAGTAACAAACAAACATACAAACTTTATCATTTACAATATTAGTATATAATATGTTTCATCCATTAATTTTATATGGGAAAAGTTAAAATTTGGTTTTTCCTAGTTTCCTCATTGTTAAAAGAGATAGAAAGTATCCTATCACCTTCAGCTGTTATCGTTATGCTCGAGTTATAAGTAGTGTAACTAACACGACTTTTATATACCTATATAGATTTGCAGATCTTGAGATTTGAACTAGCAAAGAAAATATCATCATAAAGTCATAAAAAAACAGCCCGATTTATATCACCTTAATTATTTCTACCGTCCTGGCATGTTATCTAGAACTAGACTAAAAATATACGTTTTCTAGTATATTAGGCTAGTCGTGGCTGCCCTGGTTTTGCTTCTGTCTACCTCTTCGGAGAGCCTGAAGATATACAACAAATTATAAGTTGCGAGTGTAGTCAAAGATACATTTATGGTCTATGTCTTTCGGCTATAGAAATGTTATTCGATAGGCGGTATACTGCTGGCGACGGGCGGGGGAGCGTTCGGCGCGTTCAGCAACAGCGCGGGGGCCTGGCGGGCGCTGCGGGCCGCGGGCGCGCACACCGGCGACCGGCCCTGGCTCTTCCCGCTCTGGGCCTACTACCGCAAACACATCACTGGTGAGTTGGAACACACAACACACAACACCTACTCTCACCAGGCTTACCAGAATATTACTTTTATGACATTTTTCTTATTTGTACTGTTATCCGTTTTTTATATAACTACAATACTAATAAAAAATATTTAAATATCTGTATTTCTAGGTTAATGCTCTATATATAAATATATCTCTATGTATTAGCAGAGATTCGTAAATATTGCTTAGAGGTTAGTTTAAAATTGGGTATTTAGTTTTAATTTGTACCGGAATATTAAACATCATTCCGTTGCAACGTGCATGAACAAACATTATTTCGCATTTACAGTTCTATTATTAAAGTAAGTACCTATGTATTTTACACATTTAGGTACCTACTAGAACAAGTACAAGTAAATATAAACTAATAATACGGTATAAAAGACGAGCTTAAATCCAATAGAAGATATTTAATTTCACAGATGATTCGGCAGTTGATTTAAGAAATAAAGGATCTGGAACTGCGTCACCATGTGTGGGGGCAGCTTTTTTGAAGGTAAAGTTTGTGTATATGAGTTGTAAGAGTGTCAGGTTTTAAAAGTATAATGGAAATACCTAATACTTTCCTACCGATATTTATCATACTAACACACAAATTTGTGCCAGTACCAGTCATGGTAGTCTTATGCGATAGAAAATACAGTACCTAGCCTGTGGACTTGCGTGGCTTAAGATAGTGCTGCACAAAATATCAATGACACTTGCCCATTTTTATAGAATAAAAACTAAAATTTAATAATAATAAATTATCTTTATTTCACATAAACCTACAAGAGGCACTTGTGACTTAAAACTTTCAACACCTCTAAATGTAAAGCAGATAAAAATCCATTTCGAAAACATCAGCTCTCAAACAAAAAAAAACGCCTAGAAATTGGTCCATCCGCTCAATATATAACGCCACAATCTCACCACGTCAAATTTATTTATATTAATTTTTACACCTGGGATTAAAACACAGACATACACGCGAGTGGGTTACCACGGAAATGAGACACCGCTGCTCATAGACATCTATGGAAATAATACTGCTGTGCTTGCGAGTTCATGGTAAGATCTAAACATCAAGGTGGTGATAATAGAAACGTTACGTAGTGCGAAGGCGACGTGTCCTTTATCAATATCATGGGTGTCAAACATAACTTATAATAATTATAAATTCATCGATAAGAGTTTATCCAGAAAGGACGAGTTCGCCGCGATTCTCACGCGGGACTGTTGCGTTCACAAGGTGCGTATCAATGCGCGAGCATTTGGGGAGGAATTCAGTATTCCATTTCCCTCGATATGTACACACGTTACCCCAGCAAGAAAGCAGCACCTAGAGTGACAGGAGTGGGACATATAATCAGTGTTCAATCTGCTGTAAATATGAGCCGAATAAAAAAATGTGCATGTTGTCGTTTTGGAAATATATTTATTTGGCGCACATTTACAGCAGATTGAGCAGTAATTATTAATTGTCCTACTCAAATCACTCTAGGTGCTACTTTCTTGCTGGGGTAATGCACACATAACTGGTCGCATTACGCAACAAGGATCCCTTGTATCTCACTCGCGCGTATTGCTTGCGAGTCGAGTCTGGCGTAGTGTACGCGATTTACACGCGTATTTCTTTTCTTTATATTCGCACGATGCTTGTGGGCGCGATTTATTAATGTCTAGTATCTCACTAACGCGCGAATGATTTCGCTCGAACATTTTGCGGTGAACTCGCCCTTTTTTGCCAAGCTCTAAGTCGCTATCCGCTGTCTGTCCTTATGTATGCTTAGATCTTTTAAATTGCGCAACGGATTTTGATGAAAGTTTTTTAAAACAACGAGTGCTTGAAGAGGAAGATTTAGTTAATAACATAGAAATTTGTCCACCCGTGCGAAGCTGGGACGGGCTGCTAGTTTTGATATTAGTAATCATAGATTTAGCTAATCATGATGTTGTAACCTAGAACTTCGTGTGCGTGGATTGGCTGCACCTGGACGTGACGGGAGTGGGCAAGGTATCCCACGCGCCGGCCCCCTCCTACCTCACTCCGCGCCGCATGACGGGCCGCCCCACCCGCACCCTCGCCACATTCCTGGCTGATGCTGCCCGGACCAGTCAGAACCAACCCACCACACAGCAATGTCCGACTAATTGAAGCCTTATACCACGGGAGCGTTCAGAAAGTTCTATACCATCTTTATTTTATTAGGCCTTGATACTGGTCACCATAGCGATGCCACTCGAGATACAACCCAACTTTAAAGTATGTCAACAAAATAATTGGTACTAAATTTGTGTACTCAGTTTTGTTTACATGACTCTTAGTTTCCTTATAGGTATAAGCTTCTGGATGATCCTGCCTTTTTCATCCGTCCTTTTAGAGGGACAAACAGTAATATCAACAAAATAATTGGTACTAAATTTGTGTACTCAGTTTTGTTTACATGACTCTTAGTTTCCTTATTAAGCTTCTGGATGATCCTGCCTTTATCATCCGTCCTTTTAGAGGGACAAACAGTACTATCACTCAATGGCTTGAAATATAATGTCTTCATTTATTCTGAAATTTTTTTTCCGCCACAAAGCAGGAATTAGTTTTAAGACCATAATAGCCGTTTTTGGGGAATCCTCAGTTTTCTAACTGTTTTATGTAAATTGGCTTCCGTGCCATTGTAATAAAATCTATTTATTGAAAATAATTTTAGTTTTATTTGAAAGCGATTGGTCTTTTGTTGGAGGTAGACTAACACGCAGATAAAAATGAAGGTAAGTGCTCTTACACACGAGCGGCATGTTACCAACGACATAGGTAACTGCAGTTAAGTGGCGACGCTTGCAGTTGTGACGGCAAGCGCTGTCGCCTGTCGACGTGTTGAAAAAGCATGAAAGTAGGATAAATACGGTCGAAATGAGAGCACTACGGAAAATCTGTGGTGTAACGCTCGCTGACCGCATTCGTAACATTGAGATCCAAGAAATTGAGATCGCGCAAACTTGTGTCTCGCTAGGGTTAAATTGCACCAGATTTTGCTGGCCCCAAAACGAAATTTTAGACAGTAGATTTGTCAGGAAGACCGTAAGAAGGAAGCTAAGATAGAAGCGCCTTGTGCCACACCCGATCAAAAGCTTTCGCTATGTCCAAACTAACAGCCAATGCTTCTCCCTTGCTTTCGACTGCTTGCGCCCAACGGTGTATTAAGTAAACTTAAAGATCACCAGCTGAACGACCACGACGAAAACCGTATTGATGGTCACTAAACAGCTGGTGCTTCTCTAGGTACCTTAAGCTGGCAGTTTGGATTCTATAACTTCGGAAAACAAGGAAGTTATAGCTATGAGCCGGTAATTGGACTGATCCATCCAAGCGGTTACCTTTTTTAGGGATCTGGTGTACTAAAGCGGTCTTCCATGAATTCGGTACAATGCCTAAAGAATAGGAGAGCCGGAAGAGTCGTGTTAAAACCGGTGCCCGCTAAAGAGCACACACACTGAGACCAATCGGAGGGATACCATCGGGCCCACTCGACTTGTTGACGTCTAATGAAACAAGTGTTCTAGGCACTGAACTCTGTAGAAATTTTTTGCTGACATAGACACTACACACCGCGAGATGGTCGGCGGCGTGTTTCCATGGTCATCTAAAGTCGAGTTGGAAGCAAAAAGGGAGCCTAGAAGTTCGGCTTTCTGTTTCGCATCATGGGCCAGCGAGGCATCACTGCGGTGTAAAGATGGGTGAACTGCCTGCTTTTTGAAGATGATACTGTACTTTTGGGCTCTACACTATCTAAACTGCAAACACTGTTCACAGTTATAGAAGGTGAGTATAAAGATAGAAATGTGATTATAATCAAAGTACTAGTGTTGGAGAGAGCCAGAGCGGATGCAAGAGTTCTAGTTGATGATGTGATGCTAGGACAAGTGAATGAAATTATATATCTTGGTTGTACTTTTAGCAGGGATGGAAGGTACACCGAGGATGTATAAACGAGAGTGTGTGGAAATAGTGAGAATGGAGCGTTGGGTAAGCTATTTCAAAGAGACGTTTGGAGTCAAAAAGCTAGACTCGTTTTGCATAATTCTGTGCTTATCCCTACGTTATTGTATGGAAGCGAGAGTTAGGTATGTCAGAAAAAGCATGAAAGTAGGATAAATGCGGTCGCAATTAGAGCTCTTCGGAAAATCTGTGGTGTGACGCTCGTTGACCGCATTCGTAACTATGAGGTCTGAGAAAGAGTGGGATTGAAAGAAAGTTAGTGTTAAAATGCGAAAGGGCCTGCTCCCCTGGTTCGGTCATGTGGAAAGAATGACAAAGCAGTTATACAACGCGAATGTAGATGGATGTAGGTACCCGGGGAAACTAAAGTTGACATTCCACGATAAGATCACTCGGAAACCGGCGTGTTTGTATGAAAAGGGTAATGAAAGTGAACGAAGCCCGACAGGTTTGTCAGGATCGTGAGGTCTGGCACTCGGTAGTCTCTGTCTACCCCGCAAGGGATTATGTATGTATGAATCTTACTATACTTGTTTTCGAACTGTGCGAGGCGCAACATTAGTGTTCTATTTCATCATCATGTGTCATCATGTGTGTCATCGTCATGTGTTACTGTTCAGCACGTAAGGGGTTATTAAAAAATTACGTCACACAAAATTTTAGTTTTGAGTATATAGAGGGCGTGATCTGTCGAATTCCAGTTGGTTGAAAAATCTCTTTGCCCCTGCTAGTTTCCATTGTGGTGTTTTAGATAAAGGGAAAGTTAGCCGGAGATTTAAAAAAAAATGTTTAGTGCTGACGGCGACTACTTTCAATAACCAACTTATAGTTAGAGATAGGCCTCGATTTTTTTTACAGTTATTTTAGTTAATTACAGAAAATAGCAGTAGTTGCCTACTAACCGATGTATAGTAGCCCTATCTCTGATCAAGGTCATTGAAATTGTGCGTATGTTTAGCAATGCAACATTTTTAGCATTCGTCCATTAACAGCGTATATTTCCAACCATTAAAAAACCGCTCGCTTGCTGTCAAATGCAAAAGCTGTGACATAATAGCCCACATACACAAGGACATAGAAAATAAAACACCGATGCTTATTGACCTAAAAATGAAGAAACATTTATTTTCAGTATGTCTTTTGTAAAATTTAATAACAGAATGAATCAAATGTGGTAAGAGTAATAACAGAGCGGAGCACTTCCATTCGATAGAATAGTTCACCAACAATACATATATAATATTTATCAAGTCAGTATTCAGTACATATACAATCAATGCAGTACCAATAAATCTAATTTATTCGTTTACTGAGTTAGTTAAATTTAAACATTTACGATGCACTCGCGCGCTACAGCCACGGTATATATTTTTTTGGGATTTTTTTATTATTTTAATCATCACGTACTTTATAAATATCTTATACTTGAAAAAAATTTACATTAAAATGTAATCGGAAAGTGCGGAGATTGGCGCGAGGCAACACTGAGGCTCGCACGCACACACACGCAAGCACGCCGCCGCCGCGACGCACGCACACGCACAAACACACCGTCACTGCGACGCACACCTATTCGTTTCGCCATTTTACCGCTACACTTGAAATTTCCTTTCTTACATAGTAAAATTAACGGAATACTTTAAGTCTAAATAAAGATGGCGGCGGGGAGCCCGCCGGCCGCCGTACAATTAACTGAAACGATGACAATATTTAATGTATCGCAAACACTAGAGAAATGCAGGTCCAATATGATGGTAATATTGTGTGTCGTGAAACAAAATGTATATTAAAATTCTCTGCTTTGTACACACACACTAGCCGGCGGCTCACTTCGACGTCATCATGGTGACGAACTCTGAAATCAAAAGAGAAAAGGCGTTAGCGTTCGTGTGACCACGGCATTGTTCTACCCCGCCATTGTGCACAATATACACAAAACCCTTGCAAAACTTCAAAGGTATATAGTATTAATATTATATATAAAAAAAACACAAATATAACCGACATAAAAGATGCACTATTAAACAACCTGTTAAGACAAGTAAACCACTATGGATGGTGATATAAAAACGGATTTAGAGACGACGCAGAACTCATGCCTCGCCCGGAAATTGAAGGGAGGCATGAGCTCGGCGGCCGACCAACACATACCATAGGAAACAGACGAACCTCGTCATGCCACTACAAGGGATTAACGAAATACCACCCTCCCGACAGCCGGCACGTATAGGCGCCGACGCACCGGCCACTACTCGGCCGCTGCTCGACAGTGTCAAGTTAATTAGTGTTGTGTTTATCCTCTCCTTCAAAGCGCGTAACGTATCTCCGTGTTTGCTGCTCGTTTATCGTTAGGTTAAGCCACATAAAGTGCAAGCGCGCAAGCGGGGCGATCGTTCCGTAAGAGGAATCGCCAGGTGGTATTTCTAAAAGAAAATGTTCTATACAGATATTAGACACATGCACCAACAGGGGAATTCACATCCCCCCGCTGAATCGCTTGCAATTCGGTAACTAACAATTGCAAACGATCCGTGAGTTAAAGATTGACAACAGAGTGGTGAGATCCCAGAGTGTGAGGTGAGGTAGCCGAGGGGATCTAACATCTCATAGGTAGAAACAGTTAATAACGAGCAGCAAACCATTGAGATAGCACTGGCAGTACCTAGTTGAGAACCGCGGGCGGAGGCCTCTCTACACACTACAAGGGGACATTGTGAGAGCACAGCATCGCAACACATTATCGCAGAGTCCATGGTTACTGTTAGTTTTATTAACAAAATGACAAGCGGGCGGGGCCGCGCGCTAGCGGCTACCGTCGCCGCGCGCGAATATCATTTGCGCGAGGGCATGGAAGTCTGCAAGAGAGAACGCTCAGTCGGTTCAAAGTGGATCACGGAGCGGAGGACAGCAGGGAAGCCATGCGTAAACTAAATATCGAAACCTCACTACTGCCCTCGGTTAATCGCTATCAAATATTAATAAGGTATCACTATCACCCTACAACTTGGGAGTGCATCGAAAATTAGTTTACTATTCATAGCATGCATGTCTTTCAAAAGCCCCAATATCTATCCTCCTGTATATGTGTATTATGCATATCTAGCCAATTGCCATGAACTACTTTGAATGTAATTTAAGCTTTTAAATACTCGAGCGTAGGTATTTATTAAAGTGGACATGTCCATAAGAGGCAGGTAAATTAGCTACGGAATCTTGAATGGAAGTTAAGGTTACATCAAGTGACAGGTCGTGTCGCCTATCACCTGTGTTTGCAACTGTATACCCACCCGGTAGTAGTTGGCACGTGGCCAATGATAACAGCACATCGTAAAATGTAAAACATTATCACAGACTCAAATATGTCCGTTTAAGATGTTTATCTTTATTGAACAAAAGAGTCGCAGATTTGCTATAACCAATTGATATATTTCACCATTAATATTATTGATATATTTTACCATTCTATTGAATCTACATTATTATTATTATTTCTGTTTGTATTTAGTTACATGGCATGCAAGAAAATCCTCAAGTTTGTAACATAGAGTGGAAAGACAATTTCATACAGGGAGTATTGCTGCGTCTATTGCATGATTGAAGAAATCTTTAGTATATGGGAGAACCGTTTCTTAACCACTATCTAGCATGCTAACACCACATCAGGTCGATTTGTATGTCATGGGTTTCACTCATCATATCATCATTCTGTTTAACATACTTGTAAGAAATGATTTAGCAAAACCGTTATACGATAGCAAGCTATGTGTGTACGTGTATCATTTTGAAGTAAAAATCTGTGTACACATAAATCAAGTGGAACATAAACAGACGTTGCTTGTAGAAAGCAAACATAATTTTATGGCGAAAAATTCCATCGTGAATCACTTTTTAAAAAAAGCAGATTTTATGAAAAATTGCATATTAAGTTGTCAATGCAGTGTAAACGGAACGCGTCTACGTTTGCTGTAGACCTAAAAATAGTCAGTTTGTTTGTTTAATTGTGGCGTTCGGGTCGGTCTATCGGGAATGTGATATGAGTGAACTAGCAAACATTTAAACGGATCCAATACGAGGTACATAAATTGGTTCGATAAAAAATAATCAAGGATCAATATCACCGGTAAAATAGTGCAAGAAGCGGCGGTGAGTTAAGGCGACTATCGGTGTTCTAGGTAAATAGCAATTTTGAACAGTAATTCGATAAAAAAATTAAACAAAATTAAATAAAATTTCAAATTTCATGTAGTTAATAAAAAAAAATAACTAGGCGGTACTGTGATACGATCTTTATGACTCTATCTTTGACAAATTCGTGCCCTTATTAAATTTGAGCTAATAAAGCTACATTTTTATTATTTGGGTAATTGGCAAAGAAGTTAAGAAGTATCTTTCTTTAAATTTCACACAAGGTATTGCCATATCGATCGTGACATAGCTGCCTGGAATATTCAGCACCGAAAGTCACCGCAAGCACAAATAGACAAATTTTAAAACAGGAACTCACCCTCGTAATTGACTTGACCGTCGCCGTCAATATCGGCTTCACGGATCATTTCGTCGACCTCCTCATCGGTCAACTTCTCCCCGAGGTTGGTCATCACGTGGCGCAGCTCAGCGGCTGATATAAATCCGTTGCCGTCTTTGTCGAAGACACGGAACGCTTCGCGGATTTCTTCTTCACTGTCTGTGTCTTTCATCTTGCGCGCCATCATTGTGAGGAATTCTGGGAAGTCTATCGTACCGTTACCTGGAATATAGAAACACACAACATTAATACGCTAAATCTTCAGGGAAATACACATAAACAATTATTCAGACTGAAGGCAATTACGTACAATTTTCTTGGAATCTACATTTAGACTGGTCTAAAACCAATAAGACGCCATGAAGGAATTTCAACAATTTTCATTATAGTAAAGCTTTGAGAATAAAGTTTCCTAATTCATAATACAGAGTAATCGCGGGGTAATCTTCAGATTGCTTGTCAAAGGTCGAGCAAAGGGTAAAAGTGCATTAAGATCAACACAATAGAATCTTTAGGTATAAGGTTTTTGTGCCTTAGCTAACGCAACATGTTATAGTCGTTTTATAACTCATGTCAAAGAAAATCGCATAAAAACTGGAAATGTTTATAAATACAGAGATCCTAGTAACGTACGGTTATAGAGAATCAGGTGTGTTCTATGCGGCATATATTATTTTTGCGATCGAGGAGGCTGATCAAAGAAAAATGTTTAGATTACAGTTCAAGGCGGATTTGCTCAACAGGTCTGTTGCTGAGCGCACTATCACGTTTCATATACAAATATGATAATGATGAAAGAGAATATGACAATTTATATTTATGATTTCACGTCTTTCAAGATTAGTTCGGATCTAGAATACATTAAAAGAAGTTTAATTTTGGATGTCGATTGAAATTTGAAAAAAGACAAATGTTTAAAATTAGATGAAAAGGCTACTGCTACTTACTTAGGATTAAAGTAAAGTTAAAATACAAACAGATTATATTGAATGGGTAAAGAGTAAGATGTGAAGCCCTTAACGCTACAGAGGTAAGATAACTATAATGATGACTGTTAATCATTTGATTCGATAAAGATATATTTCGAAAATCCATGTTGTACATATTATCGAGATTCGATTATTGTTGATTACTAATTTCATACATAAGGGAAAAGTGAAATGAATTAATGTTGATAGCACGAATCTTTCCTAACAGAAATTCGTAGAAAAGTCTAGAGGTTTTTACATTAAAGTTCACGCTGAAACATCGTGCAATCCTTATAAAAGGAGGCATCCGTTTATTGTTTTCCAGCGGTATACATTCAATTGTTTATTATTATGACTAGTCTACAGATTCATAAAAATCCCACTGGACTGATGTGACAGAAAAGTACTACAAAATTTGATGTAGAGACAAATAATATATGTTTGTCGTTAATTTATCTCTACTAAGAAATAGGTCTGCTTGTTAAACAGAAGCACGCGAAGGCTTTTATAAGATATATAATAGTAAACAAAAAAAAACAAATGTCAAGTCTACCAAATACCGGTCCAAAAACGAATATCAAAATACGTCATGATTCCAAAAAATAAAAAAGGTGATGGAAAACAGAACGATATCAATAACATCAAACTTATTCTTGCTTTTTTAAAAACAGTAAATCCAGTTTAATCCAATTTTCGTAGTAATTTTGTGAATAATGATATTAACAAAAATATTGTCTTAAAGTATAGGGAGCGAAACAGTCAAATCGCTTGATGGAAAATTGTTTTTTGCCTAGTTAAATTACAGTAAAAGTATAAATTCATTTGCATATAATTCGAAGGACTTAACACGTGTAAGTTAGCATAGGAAAGCAGGTTTGGTCGAACAACGTGTGTTTTCGGCCTAACCCTAAATTATTCATTTTTGGCTGAGCAATCTGTTCGTCATCTCGTTTCATGTCATTGCATAAACAACAAAGCCACCAAATCAGGTTAATTTCATCGAGAGCAAAATCGCGAGCGAGGACTAGCGATACAATAAATATTGAATATGACATCTGTCATTAGTGCAATCATAGCGTGTCGACAAAAGCTTCGCATAGAACACGTCGTATTAAAGCACGTTATAAATAAGTAAGAGTTAAGTTTGGCGATGCTAATTCGGGGGATAACCTTTGCAAAGCGGTTGGCGCGCTATATTTACACTGTGCGTGATATGCTCAGCGGGAACACACGATGCATTCTAACAGACGCTGTGCAGGGCATCTAGGGCACATCTGGATGGAATCTTAATTGTGTAGCCCGGATGCCGTACACCTATCGGAACGGGATTGATTCTAATGCTTTGAAGGCATAGCTTTTTATAAAAGAAAAAAAACGAAGGAAAGCTTAAGGTTCACATGATAATAAGTGATCACCGCCGTCCAACGAATGTGCATTCTTATCGTTTAGTATTTATTTGGCAGGCTAATTTCTTCTTAGGATACCCTGATACAATACTATAATTTGTTTTTTAGAGGAAGACATATTTATTGAGTTTGTAATTAATTTATTGGTAGCGTTAGTCAATTCGATAGGACTGAATAATAACAATAATTCACAAGGTTTATGCAAATCTTCTGTAGTACGTTTGTTTCGAGGTGTTACAAAATGTAACAATGCATTATGTTTCAGAACAAATTTCACGAAGAAGAATGAAAGCAAAAATATAGTCAACGATACCTGATACAGAGATAAATATTGGAATAAACGAAGCCCAGAAATAGAAACATATAAGTTTATCACAGAAATGCTTGCTCTTGTCTGTACCAGATGCGAGCCTTGTGAACGATCTCTAAACCAACAAGGCGGTCATATTATTATAAGCAAACCCTTTTTAGTTTTCGAACGAGTTAAATTATTCCGTCAACCGTTACGCTCACCGAACACGTCGAATATAGAGATAGCTTTAGCGAATGTTTTATAACGGTGAAAACCCAAAAATAACAATAATAATACATACAATAACAAAAATGAAAAATATGCAACAGGTCAAACCTTGCCTATTATTTTATCAAATTTTTAAACCATAATGTGCGATATAAATTATTGTGCGAAAGTTACTACCACTTAGACCAGAATATGCTAAATGGTCATGAAATCACTAAACTACATTGTTTTTGCCAGAATAAAACGGTAATCTTATACCCAATGGCTAGCATGCCGCACTAAGCTAGCAAACATCCTCTTACCATTTAGTTTGTATTAAGTGAATAGCGACCAGACCTAAATAGTACAATTAGTATTGACAAGTATTGTTCGTTACGTTTTAGACAAAAATATATGCCATTTTTGATGTTTGCGGTGCTGCGTGTATAAGAAAATAAACAGTTATAAAATGCAATTTGCTAAATACAAAGACGGATTAAATATAAATCCTTCATAACAGGATTACATAGCCAAAATAACTAAGCTATGGAAATAGTCTCAAATAAAATCCATCTTAATTTTTCAATCAAATCCAAAACAAAAAAAAATCTTCAATCAAAAATAGTAAAAAAGATCAAAACAAAAGCATACCTTGAATACAGGCAGCATTGAGTATATTCCGAAAAAAGTTTCGACCCGGTAATGGTTTTTTAAATCGTACGCAATTAATCAAAAAGTTGATTCCTATAGAAGCATGTAAAAATTCCAGGAAGCAAAAACCACGTGACTTGGACTTTAGTTGTTTTCGCATGGGAGGCGAACGAGGCATTGTTTGGGGAGCCACAATGGCCGCCGTCGACGTCGCCTTGAACCGACTCGTGACAACATTTGTAATTATCCACATTCAAACCTCACTTGTTTATTTCACACTGTACATGTACACAAAACAATTCCTCAGATGTTTCTAGAGATTTGATGAGTAAAATATGTAAATGGTAAGTTCCATTATTAACGTAACTTGAGATTTCTGCAGTTCTTTGAAACATTACAGTGAATTTGAAATTTTCCAAGAGCCATTAAAAAGATTTCAGAGTCTGTAATGTATTGCAAGATATTTTACAACTCTTCATATTTTTTAACTCATTTGATCGATTTACTATTGTTTCATCTAAGAGCCAAGTGTTTCTCGAAAATAAGAAATAATTATGTTCTTACAAATTTCTCTAAACTTGCAGATTCTTTAAAGGTTTGGCAATGCTTAGCGATAGGGCAATCATTGTAAGTTGTAATTTTCGAATTGTAGTTTCATACATGGTTATATTTTCACAAAAAATTGTGTCAAACTATGAATGCCACTGGTGGAGGTTACACTCTTGTTAAGAACTGATTCATTTTGAAATAATGCTGACTTCATCTAATGCACCGGCCTCTCTCTTCCATTTTGACTTTGTTAATTGACTTGACAAGACTCATGATAAGAGAGGCCGGTACATTTGAGAGATAACAATATTTTAAAATGACACTAATAGTTCTTTGTTAGAAGTGTAACAGTCTATTGCTTCATGGGCAAAACATAAAAACGCTTTGTATATACTAAAACGTCAAATGTCATTGGTTGATGAACCCTCTCCATTATTTGTAATGTTTTTAGTCACTGAATAATGACTGGTAATTTGCAAGTCTTGAAATTTAGAGAAAGGCTCCTTGTAACGGTTTCTAGAAACAGAAACAGTATTAACACGAAAACAAATGAAAGCGTGTAGTTCTTGAATAACTGTACTGATATTAGAAAACAGACTAATTATAATTGAAGTTAACTATATGTATAGGTTACACACAGTTTCAAGTTATTAGAGATCCATGCCACAATGATTATACTAAAAGCTCCAGTGTCAGCTTCATCGAGTTAATCGAAAAATATTTTCTTAAATTTCTACGCCTTATTAAAATGGATTCGGTGAAATCACTGCTGGTCGGACAGTCATAAGTTTGTATTCTTATGAACTTGAACATGGTGTAAGAGCATTTCGAAGCAACGATGAAACTTTTATATTTAACGGAAAAAAATACATTAAAATTAATGAAGTTTTTATAAAACTAACGAGAAAGGAGTGAATATCAGACTACTGCCGTGTAAATATTAACAGTGTTTAAAATATTATAAGCTCATTAAACATGCAAAATCATTGAAAATAACAACACATTACGAACAAGAAGCAGCTACACATTCATCTAGGTGATATTGTTGAATCTCGGAATATCACCAAAACATGCACGATAGCATGCGAATAATTATAGATGGAAAGATGTGGGATGAGATATGAATCACCAATGTGGTCTGATCATAAACAATGATAGCATCAGTTGACGAGCCTGTGTCCGTGTGACAAATATACGCATGGTCATTTAACAGTTTATGGCAAATCTGAGAAAATTTTTACCATGTGCGTTTAGCGAAAGATGTCACCTGTATTACTTGTACAAATCTGAAAAGTATGAAAACTATTAACAAACGTTTGCAACACCATACTCACACAAACATACGATTCGACGAGGCCTTTAAGCGGTTTAGTAGTAGTTTCGCGTCAAGACCAGTCATCGTCATTTATTTTTGCGGTCCTTTTAAAAATGCCACGGGTGTATGTTTTGCTGGGATGAACCGACGCCAGGAGATTAACTTACTAATATTATTAGTAAACTACGTAGTTATTGCAATTCGATTGATTGATCACTACAGAACAGTAAATACTAAAATTAAGACAAACCTATTGTTTCAGAGTGTAGGTACTTGTATTTTATCGAAAAGGTTTAGTTTCCATACTATTTCATACATTTTGTACTATGCATGTACCTATGCGATATTTACACCAGGGCACCCACGACTAGCCAAAGACACCAAGTCCCACAATGTGGCAGATGGCAAGCCTATCGCCAACCGGGTAATATCCAATAATTTTTTTTTCTTATTAGAAAATTGGGAAAACCCAATTTTCTTTTTGTTACCCGACCCGGTTGTTTTTGTTTAATCAATTACAAAAATATATCGCAACACCCATAACACAAGCATATAATTTGCTTACTTTGGCGTTACATCAATTTGCGTAAACTATTTTGGGATATTTATATTGATGATTCCTTTACCTCTAAACTCGCAAAATGTCGCTATTGATAACGAGGCAATCGGGTCTCATTTTTATGTCTGTGATAATCGTATTATAATGTAAAAAATAATTAGCTGTTCTAAAAACCTCCATCACTAATAGCTCATAAAACGTCTTTTATTTATAACCAAAACCTTGGGCCTGTTACTAATGTACTGTTAGTGAATATTAGCACGCAAATATACAAGTTACATACATTAAGCCGTTTAGACCTTAATCGTCTATAATACGGTAATCCTATTCCAATATCTTATACGGTGCTACGTTTTATTATACTTAATGCTGTTTATTTACAAGGTACACATTATTTGTTGTAATTTGGCACATTTCTAAGTAGATTTTATTCTCCTTGGTCAAACAAGTCATTTCTCCTACGAAAGTTTTTTTTATACTCCTGGGTCAAAAATATTCTGCATTTATTTCTCTCGTTTTGTTTTCTCCTTTACAACTATACTTATGAAACGCGATTATAAAGTTTAATAAAATAGCCAAGATCCGAGCACCTATGCGTTGTCTTTACTTCGGAAAGGACTAGGACGAAGAATAAATAGTTATGTGAGGATTTGCACTTGGAAATAAAACAAAATTGAAGGTAAAGGTATACCTACTAGGTACTTTCATGTTTTGAAATATCAATAGACACGAATAAAAAATTTAGCGAATGGTTACAAATAATTTCTACAAATAATTTCAAATAATAAGCCATTAATAAGGTCATGCAAATTACTTTATTTTTTTTTAATTTTACCCATAGTTTTATTTTTGCAAATATTTCCATATTATTAATAATATGGAAATAGCACTAACTTATGTTTATTATACTTTATATACCCAGCGAAAAAAATTCTGGATGATGTCTAACTATACTTAGATTTTAGAATTTCACAATCGCATACACTTTTTAATACAGAAAGCCGAAAATGGGTGCTTATAAGGAAAAAAAAAAAGAAAATAATATCAATCAATATCAATGTTAAGGTCTACCTTAACAGTTTAAAACGAATGTTTATGGCCTTGATACCTGGCATGCTGCTAATCAGATAAAATTGATAACATTTCAAGACGAAGCCTTAGCAAGCGGCAAGGACGCATGACTGTAAGATGGCGTCAGCGATCGATGATGACAGTGCCTCTGACAACATTCTCTATGTGGTACGCAACTAGTTATAGTTTCCTGCGCATGACTGCAAACAATTAGGTTGGTAGAGGTGAGGTCATTGAATACAAACTTCGCATTATTTGTATTTATTTCAGATCGGAGTGGTCATCCTCTACGAGTGCGAAAAACTGTCCGTTCTCTTTACTTCTCTACTTAAAACAGTCATCGACATTTCGATTATATTATGTTATCTATGTAGTAGTACATTTACGCCCATGTTCCCGAAGGAGTAGGCCTCGCACAACCGGGGCACCTACGACTAGCCGAAGACACTAAGCCCCATTGTGGGTTAAGTGGCAAGCCTATTGTCAACCGGGAATATATCCACGAGCAACGTTACTTTTATAAGAAAAAAAATATACATTTTCTACTTCATATGTTTTTTGCCTGACTAGGGGATCGAACTCCAGACCTCAAAAAAAGGCAAGAAAGAAAAGTATAGTCCGACGCCGGACCGCAAGACCACGGATGGGATCTATGTGGCCCGTCAATTTCGCTAAACCTGCTGGTACTATCTTAGATGACTTGACTGTTAACATCATTGTCGCTAGAAGTTCGACTAGACACATCATGCTATACATAAATCTTAAAAAAAAATAACATCCTTTCCAGAGTATGGGCGTGACAAAAATAAAAAGATCGATAATAATAGATAACAGTATATAACCGCTACAAGCTATGACGTCAGGTGTAATGAATCTTAATCATCTTCTGTAATAAGCAGAAGACACGTGGAACATGCGATATTTCAGACGTAATGAATTGTCAAGAAACGCAACTGAACTGCATTCGTGTCATCAAATTCTATTAACCTGTTGAACGTAAGAAGATAAAGCAGTAGCACATAAACCTTTAGACGGTCGTCTCCTGTGATTTCGTCAAGATTTTTTTTAATTTCATGGTAACATTTCTACATAAATTTTCTTTATATGCTCATTTCTTTTCTTTTAAGGTTTATGCGTTTGAGAATTTAGATCAATATTATGGTTTTTGACATCATGAAGATTTTTCATGATGTTAAAAACCATCCATATCCATATAAAACTAGAATGAAGGCTCGTGTGCAATTATACACGGATAAACTGAATCCGGGGCGGGATATCGTATGTATACGATAAATAAAATAATACGAACAAAAACCGAAACTACCAAATTGCAACACTGAAATACATTTACAAGTGTTATTTGAAATAATTAAAATTATTGCTTTGCCACCAAGCAGTTCAAAAAGGCGATTCGTGCTCAGCGTTAATATGGATTGCAGGTTTGCCGGTAAAACATAACCATGTACAATACTTCATATCCCAATCTCAGTTTTGCATTGCACAATATTTATAGGCAATATGTGTTGCCTATCATCTTATCAAGAAATCCGTACTTGTTTACCTTCCAATCCTATATTCCTTTGCAACAAAATGATACGATTTCGCGAGTCTTATGCGTCAGTGTGTAAGCAGCATCATGCTGGATTTACGCCAAGGGAACATGCAAATTCATTTGCACTGTCGTCTCGAGTCTACCCGCAGACGAGCGTGGTGTCAACACGTTAAGATTTGGCAATAAATGAACATACCTCCGCCGGTTGTTTGTATCAGTCTCAATAATTTTCGTCGAACATTTTGACTTTAGTGTTTACGTTGGACGCGATTAGAATGATCTCAATTATCAAAATTAAATTAAACAGATGCCGGAAAATAGCAAACACGAGTGTTGCAAACTAATTTCCAACTAAACCCACTAGACTACGTACAATAGTTCTCCCAATTATTATTTGTTTTAGAGGCCAGAAATTATCTCGACGAAATGTTTTTTGTTTTAATTTATGTTGTATTTGTGACTTATTTTGTAGTCAACTACTACAATGTAGTTCAGTGGAAAGGAGAATCTTGGTTTTAGTTATGAAGTTAATACATAATTTATTAAAAGAATCTATCTGAGAAAGTACCATACTCTTAGTATCTTCACTAAGAGTATGGTGCTCTTATATTTGAAATACTCTTACGAATCTTACGCAGAACTAGATGTTTGTTAGCGACTTCGTCAGAGTAAAGTCAATCTAGTAACGATTTTCATACAAACTTTCATCCCTATTATATGTGTCGAGGGTTGTTTTTTTTAATAAAAAAAATACAGGCTATTCTAAAAGTTTAGCGGTTGAGCTGTGAAAGAGTGACAGACTTGCGCATTTATATCATTAGTGTGAATTTTGCAGTCAACCAACCACTCAAATGTCAGTGAAGGGAGAAAACTTGGTGTTTATTAATTTATGCTCATAAAAAAATAATCCGTTATATATTAAAAGAATCTGTTTATTACCATACCTCAATACCCGAAGTACTCTTTATGAATCCCACATACATAATATCTAATTATTCTAATCACCTTGATCAATAATATAGGAACAAGTCAACTAACATCACATCCTGATATAATCCATTAATTAAATAACAATCGATATAAATATCGCAACGTAACGTAATTATAGAGCTGTCTTATGACCATTAAAAATAGACAGTTGTACTATATCCGTCTCTGAATCAGTATCGAATAGGTCACAACAATTAGGACGACCGTTGGAACATTGTGCTAGGGTGATATTCCTGAAGCGGTAGCGATAGCTGTAATAATTTGGCAGCAGACCAACCACCAACAATTATCCGGCCTGCTAGCCGCAGGTTACATGAAAATCCAATGTTTGTCGGACCAACGAGTCGTTGATTTATACTATATCTACTTTACGAGGAATCGTCGCGTGCCAAATATCCTGCGATTCCAGTAAATATACGTAAAATTTTCATAGGCTCATCAAATTCAAATTTATGTAGTTCAATGCAGTATGTTTTAGGAGACTATATATGGAAGAAGACAGATACGAGGAAGCAGTAAGTTCATCAGAAGTAATGACAGTCAGCAGTGTCACAGTGACATTGCTGCCTTGGTACTGAAGGATAAAATAACCGAGCCTTTTTCTGTAAGGTCTCAAGTCAAATGTTTTTTGAAAGTTTTATCTTACATTATACAAAAGATATACAAAAGACACAAGAAATCACCGTCAAATTAATATTTTTTTAAGTTTAGATCTGTTTTATTAAATTGGATAAAACTAAACCAAAATTGACCAACACCGTTTTAAATTATAATGTTCAGTGATGCACTAGGTTTCTAGCTGAGACGACGACGATGCGACAGTCATGGATAATTGGAATTAATTTTCGTATATAAGATAATTTTTGCACTATGTTTTTAGAACAACAAATATTTGACAAATGTGTGGAATAAGTAACATGCAACAAATACATAAATTACCACAGTGTGAATGAACGGGAAAGCTGCTTTAATACACCTAATTTGGGGCTCTGATTTCTACTAAAGTTTAAGATTGGAAAGATTATTCGCATTCGACTAATGAATGAACCATCATTCACTAAAAAACAGGGCAATCAATGTGCCACTATAAATTCACAAATCCTTAAAGGTAAAAACAATAATTATGGCAGCGCGACTTTCCAGTAAGCAAACATCTTGTAAGTAAACAACAGCAAAAAATCGCTTTACTTGACCTTGCATTCATAGCACTAAACGTAATTAGAACTTTTTATACAGTGTGAGTGTATCACAAAGAATCTGGCGCCAGCTTCACGTCGATCCATAGCACCGGGCTACTTGACTGTCCTATTTTTATTGTTCTCGCTCTAGCACCGTAAACATGATCATGTCTACGTACTGGTTCATCCAAATTAATAGATTGTATCGAACAATCGACGCTTTTACCCTACTCTAGGTTATATGTTACGAATGAGTGTTGACATTACATAAAATACGCCTTATTCACCCTATGACATTTTGTTAGAAGACTAAAAAGCCGATCTGATAGTTACAACTTGATATAGCAATAAGTCATAAACAATGGATACAAGTTCGCGACGACGCATTGATATTTGACGATATCAATAAATCTGTTACACAAAGGTTGAATAGGGTTAATCGAGCTAAGAGACGCAAATCACAACTCCCGGTCGAGTAGTTAATTGGTCGTTCGCCTCAATTCACCGCTAATACATAGTGTCTATGGATGTTTCTGTAGTCTGCAGTCCTTGTATCTATGATCTCTCCTGTATATTTTATGTTATCAGGCATGTCCTTTATGTTACACTTTTACAACCTTTACAATTCTCTCAAATAAATCCGCGAAAAAATTATCTTCCTTTTTTTTCCTTATTCTATACAGATTACATATAATTACCAAGTAAGTAAGAGATTGGTATGAGGAGCAATTAATCCCAAGCACTCTTATCCGACAGATATTCAGCAACGGTATAGTAACCTTTTTTATACAATTTCAATTCGACAATTTTTTTTAAAGTTTTCATTGTAAAAGCGTATACATTGACCCACGAAAGAATGACTAACTGTGTGGAGACGGGACACATGCACAGCAAATTTGTTTTTATTCCTCGTATTTACATTATGTATATCACAGTTTCTTTTAAATGAATGTAAATTCTTCTGAACATATATTAAATTTTCATAGACGTACTGGGAAGTAACAGTTAGAATATTAATTTCTTTGAATTTTCCTCTAAGGGAAACTCTTGGGCCTAAGTTATAAATTGCACGTTTGGCCCTCTTTTGTAAAACAAATATAGTATTTACATCGGCAGAACTCCCCCAGAGAAGAATTCCATATGACATA
>NJDC01000626.1:66695-87601 GCA_002245475.1 Calephelis virginiensis | reverse complement strand
TAACAGTTAGAATATTAATTTCTTTGAATTTTTCTCTAAGGGAAACTCTTGGGCCTAAGTTATAAATTGCACGTTTGGCCCTCTTTTGTAATACAAATATAGTATTTACATCGGCAGAACTCCCCCAGAGAAGAATTCCATATGACATAATGCTATGAAAATAACTAAAATAAACAATCCTAGCAGTGTCAACATCGGTTAACTGTCTCATTTTTTAACGGCATATGCTGTTGAGCTCAGTCTTATTGCGAGCTTTTCAACGTGCAGACCCCATTGCAACTTTTTATGTTCCTAATTTAATTACTAAATACTTAATTTTTATATTCCTAAAAACGTTGTGGAATCAACAAGGTCCAACTTGTTCCCATTAAGTTGCACATTTGTTTCTACTTGCCTCACATTACGCATTGAAAATTTTATACATTTAGTTTTTTTTTTCATAAAAAAAAAGATTGTTTACATTAAACCCGTCTACAACTTTTGAAATCGCAGTGGTCGTTTTGTCATACTTACCTAGTTGCCTCTTCACTTTAAATAAAAGTGATTCCGCAAACAATACAATTCCATGTTTATCCCTTACGTAGTAAGGTAAATCATTGATATATATAAGGAACAGAAAAGACCTTGGAATGGAACCCTGAGGCACACCCATTGTAACAGCTGCACCTGTCGATTTGTTACCATTAATCTCAACCTTCTGAATTCTCCCACTCAAGTAAGAAATCAGAAGGTCGAGTGCTTTATTTCTAATTCCATAATGGCGTAGTTTCCTGATCAATGTTTCATGATTAACGCAATCGAATGCCTTGAACAAATCACAGAATACACCAAGGGCATCCTGTGAATCCTCCCTACATTTAGATTTTCTTCAATAATTCCACACCAGCATCGACCGTCGATCTACCCCTTGTAAAACCAAACTGTTTATCATGAAATAAACCTAATTTGTTAAAATGTAACAACATTTGATTAAGTATAATTTTTTCAAATATTTTACGCAGGGTAGGTAAAATGGAGATAGGTCGGTAATTGGAGGGATCAGTTAAACTTCCAGATTTAAAAAGAGGTATAACTTGACTAAGTTTCATTAGATCAGGAAATACTCCATGAGTAACAGAACAATTAAATATTATAGCTAAATAAGGAGCAATAACGTTTATTACTGAAGCAATATTTTTTATAGAATGTCCTCATAAGTCTAATGTATTTTTAATTTTTAATGACTTAAATGCTTTAACTACATCTTTTGCCTCGACAAATAAAAGTTCGAAATTATTTTTGCACTCATTAACATATTGCTTCAGCAATGTTTCTGCAGTATTAGGTGATGAGCTAAGGGCTTTGATAGTGTCAGCTGCAACGTCGGCAAAGAATTTTTCAAACACCGTAGCTACTTCAAATTCTCCTTTTATGTCTACATCATCAATCTTCAATTTATACTTTTCATCAGAAAATCTGTTTTTCACAATTAATAATATTCCATGTGGCTTTTATTTTATTTGTTAATTCTTTTATTGCATCAATAAGGAAAATTTTTCGTTAATTTTCTACTAGTTTTACAAAATGGCAAAATCCTCAAATCGCGTAAGCCTCTTAAAGCGACAAGAAGTAATACTCGTGGAGCTCAAATTCCCCGATAAGCCATCGAGCACACAGATATAATCTAAGAGGGAGTGAACTCGCCAGCCGTGAACGGTTCGATCCGAAGCCTATCGCCCAATTACACCCGCGATACGTTTTCCACCGTATTGATCGCATGCCGCCCCCACCAACAGCTGACTTTTCTCGATTCAGGGCGCAATATCTAACCAAAGGTATATAGGACAATGTAGTATCGGTGAATGGAACCCAACAAATCAGATTCCAAATTTTCGTGAACTCCAATACTGACGCAAACCTTTATGCTTAAGTTATTTGAAGAGATTTAGTAAGCGTCGGACATAAATTCTAAGAAATATATATCGAAGCAAATTATATAGGATGATGTTGCAATATCGGTGACTAGAACATCAAAAAAGAGATAATGTGAATTTGCTCGACTTCTTTGAACCTTCAGCTCCAGTTAACTAATAATAAACCTAATTGAGATTGCTTACCAGCTACCTGAGCGTTCCTAAACCGTGTTTCGACATAAGCATAAATAGGCATGTCACGCAATAAGCTATTGGTCCTATGTGTTAAAAATGGGTTTTCTTGATATTGGAGTGATTTTCCTTGTTGTTGCCAGGGTTTTCATAATAATAAAGTATCGGTCTTTTGGTACTTTGACATAGATAACTAATGTTAGGCTAATTGTTATTCGGGTGTTTTTCGGAACACAATAATTAGCGTATAAACATGACGTTGATTAATCGAAATTGGATTATCTACTGGATCTGTTCACTAAATAATCGTAAATGAACATATTTTGATACAAAAACGTTAGATTTTCAAAGAAGAGGATACCAAAGTAACTTACAAATTCAGAGTCTTATTCTGAAACATACAAAATATATACATTATTATTTAAACACTATCTGAATTCTTGAACTAATTACATTTCAATTTATTCTTTCTCTTTGAAACAATAATTGCTTATATCTAAAATGTATAATTATTAAAATTTGACATAATTTCTTTCAGTAAAAATTAACAAGCGAAACGATAATGATAAAAGACGATAGGTGAAATTAAGCAACCGCGTTTACCGCCGAAATTCTCCATTTTGTATTGTTCCACAAATAGATATGGGGTAACGAGCTGAACAGCTATCTTGTTGAAGTGAACGACTTCTTATCGCGCTCTTGACATCACATTCTGACTAAAAAGCCATTAGTTTTTAAATTTATAGTTTTCGATTTTCTCTATGACGAATTATAGTCATATAAAATAACAGATTTTTTCAGCACGAATTCCTTCATCCAGATATAAATGACCTCGAAGGATATCATGATGGTTTCTAGATGTAAACAACTGGCGACGGCTAGTAAAAATATAATCAAAAGGAAATCTGATAAGACTCTTTTTATAAACGACAAAGTGTTTTTTTAATGTCGTCATTCGTCCTTTAATCTTCCTTGTGTTTTATGTTGTCATAAAATAAGAATTTTATTGCAACCCACAGAGTATTACTTAATAAGATTTATGTACCAAGAGCTGTACTTCCTGGACACTTAAATGTTCGAGTGCAATTACACGACGTGGTGAATATAACGACCTTCCAGATGCACGTACCAGCCAGTTCAGCGCACCCGACCAAGGATGCAAAATAATATCGATGTTGGACATTTAAACTTCAAGCTTATCGACTGTTGTCTGTTTTTGTTAATCTTAATCTTGCTTTGTGAATTACATGGACTGTTTCGACTGCTAAGGGTTACTATGGCAACATCGTTTGCGGTAAGCCCAAAACAATTTTTAAGCAAAATAGATATAAAGTTCTACAAAATATTGAAATTCACTCATTTGCAATATCGTTGAATGAAATTATTAAAAGGTCCCCGTTATGAACTTTCGTTAAATAATTTCTTTTAAGGACAGACGGATTTCTAATTCAAGCCGTCTTTCGCATCGATTCTAAAGAACAAACTTTTCAGTTTGCCTGGCCAAACTAATGTTAGTGAGTATTTTTTATCGTGTCTGGAATA
Source organism: Calephelis virginiensis (assembly GCA_002245475.1). Taxonomy (NCBI): domain Eukaryota; kingdom Metazoa; phylum Arthropoda; class Insecta; order Lepidoptera; family Riodinidae; genus Calephelis; species Calephelis virginiensis. Next base: position 83,975 of record NJDC01000626.1, on the reverse strand, counting down.
AAATAGAATTAAAAAAAATCGTAATCTACAGCAATGCAATTCTCATATCATCGACATTTTTGGAAAATATTCACATCCTTAAGTTCCAGTTGCACAAAATCGCAATCGAAAAGCTATAAAATTTTCATTCTGAATACTCGAGGGGTCAATGAATCTGTACAAGTTGGCTTCTGAAGTCGGTCACTGAAGAGAACATCCCACGCGCTCATTGCTAAGATCCCAGCTTCCCAAATTCACTGTTTAGTTAATTTCTACGTTAGACGAATATAAACATTGTGTTGTCAAGAGAAAACAGATTCTATTTTAAGCCAAAACAATACGGTACATTTGCAATCTTCCCGCCCAAAAAATAATATATTACTGTACGAATCAATTAGAAAAGACATTGTGGTGTGCGAGTAGCCTGAACATAGAAGCTGAAAACCCCAAATACTGGATTTCCTGACTGAAGAATCACCTTCTACCATTTAGATTCACTTTTTATTAAATACTAGCGGCCCGCCCCGGCTTCGCACGAGTATAAAAATAAAAACTTTGCTCTTCATTCACTTTATCTCTTAAAAAACCCCGCATCAAAATCAGTTGTGTAGTTTTAAATAATTAAGCATATAAAGGGACATAAGGACAGAGGAAGCGACTTTGTTTTATACTATGTAGTGATGTGCTTAAATTGGAAAATAATATTTTTATGGTCTTCGTGACTTTAATGACAACTGATGCATTACTTCATGTTCTGAATAGTGCGTTGAAATTTTTATATATCGAATAATGTGTATAATACATCAAATCAAGCTTGCTACAGTATACATATAAATACGTTAATTCTCGGTAATGTCATATAAATAAGCCACCTCCTTTAATAAAATCAATCATTACCATGAAAACACAAAATAAATTAATCTTGAGAATTAGAAAAGAGTTAAAAAAAAGACTAGGGTTAAAAGTTAAAAAAAATTACCTACCATTCATTCAGAAACCTAAACATTTTTTATATGTTAAAATTGCACAGTTGGCCTGTGAGAGACAACACAGATTGAAAAATCTGAAAATTATATAACCCGAGACAATCAAAGGATTTTGTACTGCTGAATCCAAATGGGATTCCATTTTTAACCGATTCCAAGAAAGGCGGTTTTCCATACTCGGACAATAGCCAACCAATTTTGAGGTGGTCCCATATTGGTTCAATTGTTCGAAAGCACAATTGTCAAGAGGTAACCTGGAGTCAACCAAGGTCAGTATCTGCTCGAACTTTGTGGAGTGCAGTCGAATTGTCCTGATGATGCTTCGGTTACGAAGCGAAACATACGTTCAGTTTTTAGTAGTATGTGTATTGTTGGTGCTACTAAAACAGTTTAGTGGTGTGTATTGTGTGGAGCTGGATGTATTTGGGAGTTTTAGCTTCCGGTAAGTCCAATTCATTCTTAGTGCACTATTTTGTCTGTTTTGTTACGCAATAATACGTATACATTTTTTGGCGGAAAATTGCAAATAAAATATTTTTTTTTTGGATTTAAGTATGGATTTCCGCAAAGTACCGCCTTCTTCTATTAATTTTCTAGTATATTGTTGTTTTTAATTTACTGATAAAACTTAAATTTTGATTATATACAGTTTCCTATTTCTGTGTTTATTTATTATTATTATTAATACATTACAACATGTATATCATTGAAATTTTAGTTTGATCTTGTTATGTCTTTGCTTGTTATTTCTAAAACATTCCCATGAAAACAATGGCAGAGTCGGATATCCCACAAAATCTACTTATGTTTGTGGACACCAAGAGATGGCGCTGTAAGACATTTTGATCCCTCAGTATTTGTATGTACTCGAATTTCTTGTCGGAGTACTATAGTTGTTCTGTGGTCGGGAGTCGGTTTTTACAGTTAACTCCGCGTTCGTGCGCTTAATTATGAACTTTGACGTTTATTATACGAGTACGCTATATTCAAGTGTAGACAATTTGATTTTAGTCATATTGGTATAATTCTCGCTACATTAGCGCTAGTAGCTGTAGTAAGGTTATAGCGAAATGTCCATGAAACTATTGCAGAGGAAGATAGTGCAATTGCAGATGAGGACAACACTCAAGAGGAGCTGTTTAAGACGGCGCAAGTGTAGCTGTCATTTTGTAGTGTACATCCTTTGTAGCGTACAAGTTTAAAATGTATCAGTTATTTTGATCCAACAATTTAAAATATCAAATATTACACATTAAGTCCAATATTTTAAAAACAATTCAGATTAGTAGGTATATGTTAATAAACGAGAAGGGATACCAAGTCAAACCATCAGATCGAGTAGAACTGTTTCGGTCAAAATTTTTGCAAGCTTTTCATAATAAATCGAACGTGCGCGCAAGCGGATAGAATATTCCCGCATACAAAATGGAGTTATTTGTACAGTGTCTAATTTAATATAATTAATAAGTTTGCAAGAATCTGATGTAGGTATTCATTTCTTCCAGAACGATACGCCCCCGACATTTTCCAAGGTTGCCCGTGCAGATATTTCTATTTTGTAGTGATTCACGAGCGTGTTAGGAAAAAAACTTGCAAGAGCAACGACGGTTAGGTTATCTAAAGTTGTTTTTACATTAAGAATACCGATAGATAATATCCCTTCTTTCCCTACTGATAGGTAATTCCCAACAAGAAATTCCCATTTCGCGTGGTCATCGCATCAAGCCTGAAGAGATACACCAATTTTGCTAATTCTTTTTTAACGAGTTATTTATTGTCAGAAGAAGGTTGTTATAAAGTAAAAAATCGGAAAATAACAGGGGAAATGGAAAAACAATGCTTTAATCCGTACAAACTGTAGTTGTTAATGTCAAGCGATACAAAGTTCGCTGGGTCGTCTACTACACAACATAAATATCTTGGCAACAATACTAATAGTAAACCTATATCTAACTGTAGATAAGTTGTCGAAACGAGCCGTGAGACACCAATACAAAAAAAAAATACTTTTTAATTTGCATGAAAATTCAGAAGGATTCTTCCTTCTGAGTGCTTTTTTTTTATAATATTGGAAGGCAAACAAGCAGACGGATTTCCTGATGGTAAGACATTCACGCCGCCCAGAGAAATCAAAGGTGGTAATGATGCGTTGCCAACCTGAGGCCGCGATGTTAGGCCTCGAACAAAAGTAAGTTTACCGTCTACCTAACCCTTCAACCGGAACACGTCAACTGCATGCATTGACGTTATGGCGGCAGGAATAGGTAAGGCGGTGGTACCAAACCGGGCGAGTCGCTTCGAAACTCTACCACCTAGTAAGATGTCACGGTGTTAGTGACAGTGAGCCTATGCTCGCCTTTTACAAGCTGCCTGGCAGGAAGGCAGATAGTCTACTCTGCAAAGGAGCCCGGACCAACACAACATCTCTACCTAATTATCAATCTGCTTTTTACTGTATATTTGATAACATAATATTTTATTTAAAAAATACTTAACATGTAATAATTTAATCTCACAAATAAAGTATTTGATCATCATTCGATTCCATTGAGCTCGATAAGCTGTGTGGATTGCCTATTCACGTATAAATATCAAATTTTACGTTTACCCATGAATTTGACATAGTTCTGTGGTTTATACATTCTTATTGAAATACAACGCCTTCTGTAAACTGTATCGAGTGTGCTTTTTACTAAGGATCATACCATGTGAAGCCGATGACCGCAAAGTCGGACCAGTTGTGTACCTAATAGGATGTGTCTTGCCAATCGAAACAGGAAATCAATTGCATACCGGTACTGTGACTAAATACAGTTCATTTGAAAAAAAAAACGTCATATCCTTCCGTCACATTGTTTAGTACCTTGTCACTCAACTTTTTTTTATGTTAATACATGAAAGACATGCTTTGTAGAAAAATGGGTATTTGAACAGATAGATAGAAAGTCGTCAAAGCTTATAGACCCATCATATTTTCTTCTCAGTTTATTTTGTTTCACGTTTTAATAATTTCAATTTATAGCTATAACTCAAAACATGTTTCCCTTTTTCAATTTTTAACCGATTTCAAAAGAGGAGGAGGTTTCTCAATTCGACCGTACCTTATATTTTTTGTGATCCAACTTTCTAGGTTGAAAATACATTTTCAGGATACCTTCTAAAAAGCTCAAAGCATAAGGTTTTGTATTGTAAAACGGCATGTAATTTATTTATATCGTCAACACATATATTTTCCTCCGCACGAAATGTCACCCAAAGCAACCTCTCGACCATAAATACATAAAATTAGAATTTACGATGTCAATGGGTAGGGTAATGATTATAAAATACAAAATAGTTTTGTTAGTGACCGCGGAGGAGTTGTAAACAATCATTTATTTATGTACACGCGGAACGTATTGTAATTAATACTCGCCGGCCAGACGAAATATTACATATGGAAGCTTGCCCATTGCTTTATTGTTTCAGATAAAATTGATTTCAGTATCAGAACTATATTTAGCATTACTTAAAACCATTAAACATTATCAAAGTTTAAGATAGAAATTCAATGCAATGACTTGCGGAAGGGAATATGTGCGAGACGAAAGAAAAAAATCCTTAGAAATTGAATTAAAAAAGAAAACATTTCTTTATGATATTGGAAGGCAAACAAGCAAACGGATTTCCTGATGGCAAGAAATTCACGCCGCCTAGAGACACCAAAGGTGGGAAAGGTGCGTTGCCGACCTGAGGCCGGGATTTAAGGTCTCGAGCAAAAGTAAGTTTACTGGCTACCTTACCCTTCAAACCGGAACACGTCAACGGCAAGCATTTGGCGTTATGGTGGCAGGAATAGGTAACGCAGTGGTACCAATCCGGGCGAGTCGCTGCAAAACTCTACCACCTAGTAGGATGTCACAATGTTAAGTGACGGTAAGCCTATGCTCGCCTTTTACGAACTGCAGGAAGGCGGATGGTGTATTCTGCGAAGGAGCTCGGACCAACACGGCGAAAACATTCTATGTCAGAAAATTTAAAAATGCTTCATAGCCATAATTGAATTCTTGATATATACCCCATTATAAAACAATACCCCTTTGGCGTTCTTATTTGTTAAAATATAATATTATTGAAATTCTGCCCGGCTGTCGGTTTTCCTTACTGAGGACTAATTTGACTTCTACGGAAAATTTCAATAATCAATCTACAATTAGAGATAGCCTGATGTAGTTTTGCTAAGATATTTTTGCTAATCATTACAATATGATAGTGATTTCCTAGTAACTGGTCTAAAGTGGCCTTATCTCAAATATTAAATACTTTTGCTCAAGGCCTAACATCCCGCCCTCAGGTTAGCGACGCAACATTACTTACTACCTTTGGTATCTCTAGGCGGCGGGAATTTCTTACCATCAGGAAATCCGTCTGCTTGTTTGCCTTCCAATATCATTAAAAAAAATTGTTAGTAATAACTACCCAAACTCAAAACTCAGCACAAGCAATATCACACAAAAAAAAAGATCCGCAAATTGCTGACAAAATAAATAAGCTTTAAAAGATTTTAACGATTTAAAAAAAATATGTCAATTTTTTTTAATACGATAAGACGGATATGTCCAAAACGATAAAAACCTTAAATATGAAAAAAAAAAGATTATGTCGAAATACAGAGAAATTAACGTATTATTAGCAAGAAGTTCAACACAATACGCCTTGTTTTTGTAAGCCTACTCAGTTTTGCAGTTAAAAATAGGCATATTATAGCCACAATCATTTAGCATAGCAACAATAATTGTAAATCATTGTGTCGAAATACTTTGACAAACAACGTATTATTTGCAAAACATCGAGTCAAACTGCACGAGTTTATCACACCAGGATAAGCGCTACAGGAAAACTACACTTGTTTATCAAACATTCTTTCCTGCTAACAAACGCTAATATTCCGTCACTGGTTACATGAATTTCAGCAATTTACATAGTTTTCCAGAAACACAAATATCCTAAAATGACAAGTAAAGCACGTTTTCGTAGCAGTCATCCTTTAGTACGTAAACAGTTTCAAAGTTATCTCTACGCCCATATCCCCGAGGAGGTAGGCAAGGTACAACTAGGGCATCAACGACTAAACAAAACTTTCTTTTTAATGCCCGACCCGGGAATCGAAACCGGGACCTCAAGGACCGCAAGAACACAGAAGCGATACCAACAACAGTGTAATGCAGAGCAAATAAGATCAAATACTTTGCGAGATCGAATACTTGCTGCTAAAAGAATTTATGCGATTTAAAGAAACCTAATAAAACAACCTAAAACCCATGTCAATATTAATAAAAATAACATAAATAATAAATTGTCTATAGAATAAGTTTTGGACACTAGTTTTACCCACGACCTCTCTGGAACAGTACAACTTGATAAGAAGGTCGCTACTAAATATCTTCTATAATACCTCACAATCATGAGATCCTCCTTCTTCCACGTCAATTTTAAAATAATGATCAAATTACAATACTGGCAGATAAGTTTTTGGAGATAACCAGAAAAAGGGTGGATGAAATTGTTCAATTTCAACTGGATAATTTTTTTAATAATCTCACTCGATGAGCTTGGGAAAGGGTTGCCACCCCTTTATCCACGCAAGAACCTGACATGACTGACTACCAATTTGAACCGTTTAGCTTAACAACAATTTTACAAAATCAGCGACAATTTCATGCAAATATATTCTACACTAATGGCAGATGGTTACGCCTATACCAAAAACTAAAAACGTTGCCAGTTTTAAGTTAAGTAGATGAGTTAATATTCTGAGATCATTCGCCATAACGAGAATTATGACGGTCGCAGAATCGATTGTTCTCATAACCGGACACTGCTGGCAATTTAGTTGGCAGGAAGTAGTAGCGACGTTGATGTATTTCAAAATAGACGGAAAAGGAAGCGTTTATCTCCATCTCATTTTAAATTTATCATCTTCAGTTACACTAGCGTTTTTCCTATGTGATTAAGATAACCAACAAGCACATGGTTCTCCTGATGCTAAAAGACAAAAGACGCTGTAACCTGGCCGTGTAAACCGTGTACGCCTACCCTACTTTTCGGAATGGAACATGGCAATCCCACTATGGTGACAGGAATATAATAATCAGCCCGGTGGTTCCTACCGCAGCCATTAACACAACACTCTGCAACCATTGATTAACTAGTGGCCTTGTTGGTTAATTACCCATCCTCTTAAGGTCTCTTACGAGCTGCCAGGCAGGAAGGATAGGAGGATCACCATACCAAACATAAAACAATTTATTAGACTTCACGCTTTTTATTTTTTTTAAATTATGAATATACAAGCATAAATACCAAATCCAAGATATGATAACTAAGAAAATGATTTTAACAATTGATGTAATAATCGTACCTCTACTAAACTATTATCCTATATAACTAATAACATATGTTTTTTACTCCTCTCAAATACAAATTAATACCTATGCAAGTGTGAACTGCGGGATTTATACAGACATGAAATTAAAACATTGCACAAAAGCTACCATTACATTTGTAATTGCAACTATAAGCAAAACAATGAAGATAGACAGGCATCATTCAAGAGGACGCGTCACGTCGACAGGTTTCATATTACGGATGAGCGTCGCGAAAACATTGTAACAATTGTTGTTATAATTGAAGATCTCACGACCATATAACATAAACCGCGTTCAAAAATAATAAACAAGCGGTCGTACATCGTAGAAGCATTTGCATGTTCCGAGTTCCCACTGCTCGTTAATATTTTAGAAAATACATACATTATAAAAGCTAACACAATTTAGCTTAAGTAGTTGATTTCGTGTTACGACAATATTGAATTAAAGATTCCTGATATTTGATTAAACAAAATGTATTTCATCTCAATATACTATAAGTAGTTAAGTAGTTATTAGTAGTTAAAAATACGCAGACACAGAAGTTTAAGAAAATCGAATAATATGACATTTAATCAAAGTTCAGATAAAGGAGATAGATACCTTCCACATGAGTTTTTGTATGGCACAAAATTACCGTTTTGAGTTCTTACTAAAAAAACTATCGTTATTTGCATTATTTAATACATTTTTAAATGAAAAAATGTTAAGAAAACTACAACATTGTACAAGTTCAAAATCTAACTTGCACTATTCTAAAACAGCACTTTTGGGATCACAATTTCTGTGGGAGGTATGGACTACTAAAAGATGTAAGCATCGAAAACAATTGGATGCAAAAGATATTTTATGCAGTATAATACCTAAATGTACGGCTACGGCAGTGGAGGGACTAATAATATTAGAAGAAGTAAATGAGCTAAATCATTTCATCTACTAGAAAAAACGAGCTAACAAGCAAACAGGATTACGAGAATTGTAGCACAATTATGTGTAGCAAAAAAAAGTTAGGATATTAATCTTTCACGGTGCATTGGACAATGAAAGTGATAAACGTGTTATTTCACCGAACAATGTTTAGTTGGCAAAGCATTTAGGAATTACAAACGTATTACAAATGCCAATATAATTGTTTATCACACATAGGTGTTACAACCGGGATGGGTTACATGATATGACAAATGGATGTTTTGCACCTGCTTAGACCTACGGCATGTTAGAATGGAAATAGTGTAATGAGAAAGGTATTACGCAATTAGGTTAGGATTTCATGGAGATCAGTGATCTCTGTGTTGAATAAAATGAAATTATTTTGGCAGTATGGTATTCTCTTCCTTGGTCATATAAAAATTATATAATTTCGAAAAAAAAAAGTTTGACATTTTATTGATTTTGATAAGGAAAATGATAAAATTAATTCAGATAGTAATTGTAGATGCAAAATTAGTAAACTGATATGTAATATGATAAACTAATAAGAAAAACTGAATAAAAAAAACTAAATCACCATAACATTGGATACAAATGATTGAGTAAACAGGTAGTTCATGTAAATGCAGTAGATTGAAACATTTGCAAAAGGTCAGACATAATTTGAATACATAAGTAGAACGAATTGGGACGATCAATAGGGCACTGTCTACAGACGATCTCTCATTTCTTTGGTTTCTTTTGCAGCAAAATTTATCGAGATACTTCAAAACATCTGCTAGTAAGGCTTTCGTTATCCATAAAACATAAACAACCCAACTAATAGCTTTGATCCCAATGTCTTAATAAGAATATCCGCGAGAAATATCTGTCAAATTACTGTCAGACTACGTATCGAACCGATGTTAAGGCGCATGCGCCTCGTTAGCGCTACATATTTTGGGATGCGCCAAAATGACCGTCAAGCAAATGTGTACAGTTATATCCGTATATATAGTTTTAATTATAAACGTATGATTACACAAATTGACACGCCTTTTGCCGGGCAATGTCAAGGTCGCCCTCGTTTATGGCGCCGGAGACATAATTTATAAATATTTACAAATGATGACATAAGTTCTTACAAAATGGTATCAAGGAATACAACGGCTATAAAATTTATTTTCATACGATCTTATTCCAAAGTTCTAAAATTTCAAAATCAACAGGAATAGAAGGTACACCGTGGATGTAGAAGGAGGAGTGTGTGCAGGGAATAGTGTGAACGGAGCGCTGGGCAAGCTATTTCATAATGAGGTTTTAAGTCAGAGTGCCAGGCTTTATTCGAATTCTGTGCTTATTTCGTGGAAGCAAAAATTGGGTATTACCAAAAAAAGCAAGAGAGTAGAATTATTGTGGTCGAAATGAGAGCGCGGAAAATCTGCGATACAACGCTTGCTAATTGCATTTGTATACCCATACAGATATAAGAGAAAATGGGATGGAAATAAAACGATGTTGTAAAAATGCGAACAATTCGGTCATATCGCTCAGGTGTTACCTTAAAGTGGTGTCAAGTCTACCGAAACCGGCGTGTTATTATGAAAATAAATATGTTTAGAAAGCTAGGCAAGTGTGTAAAGGTTGTGATTTTTCGCACTTGGTACTCTCTGCTTACCCAGCCAGGGACTTGGCGTTTAGATTTTTAAATATATTTTTTTATAGATTTTAAATATAAGTATGATCTCATGCTGTTATTGATATGATTGCGCGTCTTAAGAAATCGATTTCTGTTTAAAAGTAAGTATGTCTTCCGAAACCTAGATACCTACCTCTTTGAAAAAAAAGAAAGGTATACAGTTAACAACAAATCAAAAGATAACACTTCATTTCAAAATACTTTTCTAACAAAAGAAAATACCAATTATAATTGTATACGAATAGTATTATGTACGAATAGTATGTATTGTAAAATGAAAAAGGCGTGAGTTTTCCAAGAGGTCAGCGGTAACGTAGCAAAATGCTAGATGACTACTATATGTGTGTAATATAGTAGACAAGTAGATAAGACATCAAACTACGATTGCGGTTTAAACCTATTTGATTGATCCGATAATTTGATCAAAATTATCGGAGATATCCTAATGTTTTAATTTAGTATGACAATGGGAAGAGGGACGATTCGTCCGACAAGGTTCGGAAGTAATTGATTCCTCTACATCAACAATTTCGTCGGCAACCGGTGGTACTATTATTACAAAACCGCTATTAATCTTTCGTTTCTTATTTGCGTCTGTTTGAAACGTATCTCTCTCGTACAAAGTACAAATTCAGTAAAGCTAAAAGTCGGTAGCTGTTATCGTTATCACAATACACTATGTATATTTCGTTTCTTGTTTGCGTCTTTCGCATACGATAAGCTGAAGCCAAGTACAAATTGACACAGAGGCCTCTGCGGTTTGTACAGCATGAATAAAACACATGATGCGATCATAAGACTAAACGTATGTTTTAATAACATTATAAATATTTACTTCAAACGTTCTTCGCAATCATATCAGTTCATGACTGAAAAAAATCCTCTACAAACGCAAATATCAAGTGCACTAAAAGCTAAACGGACAAAAATGATAGGTGTAATTATACAAACGCCTTTGAACGTCACTCATGTTAATTTTATATAATTAATAATTGAACATGAAATGTGTGGAAAGCCAAGAACAAATACATACTATAATTGTGGCTTTACTATCTGTTTAATAATTTATTGTCGGTAATCCCAGAAGCAGTTTTAGGAAGTAGATATTATGTTTATTTTAAGATTGCGAATTCAAGTTTCCTTATTAAATATAAATTATTTAATTTACTCGTGGATTTTCTTTTCATTTCCTATTTGATTGTCCAATTAGCGAGTCAAAACAAAAAGAGTAAAAAACATGTGTTAAAAAATAATTGAGGAAACAATTTGGTACATTGTTTAGTATCGTCATAAATGGCAAACTTCGAATTGCTAATTCATATTCAGTCTCAGGCATCGTGTGACCTCATTAATATGTTATTGTCTTTGCAACTACCACAACAGCTACGTTGATGTTTTGTTCATTACAGGACTAATTTTAACTAAATAAATGAATATTAAGTGGACATTGAATGTAACTTCCCAAATTAGTCATTCCAATCTAACGATCTCAGAAGCTGATCGACTAGGGGCTATCAGAAATTTGCTGACACTTGGTTAAGCAATCATTTAAAACCTTTATAAATACATACATATATGTATGTATACAATATGTATACATACCACGCGAATTGGATAAATAACGTTACATTAATTTATAATGATATTGACGTATTGGCACAAATTTTCGTATAAATTACTGCCAATTTTGTCTGGCTAAGACATTACTGTATTGGCTTGAGGTTAGGCAGTGTAAAAAATTAGTACCGCGTAAATGCTACTCTGTAAATTGGCTAGTTTATACATAATTTAAATACATTTTTTTTTGTATTTCAGCGCACTACATATTACTGTTTACTTTTTACCTCTATTATTTATTCAAAATATTTCTAAAACGATTGCTTGCATTTAAACACATATGTCATAATATGTGCACGTATTGGTCAAATGAGGTCAAACCGTTCTACATACCCTGAAAAAATAAAACAGAGCTCCCTGTTAATTGGGAAACACAGTCATTCAGAGTTCCTAAAACTTGAATTTTTAATTTTTTTTGGGCAATTTTTTCTAGTTACTATACTATTTTATCAAACTCACAATTTTTCCTCTAATAATCAGACAACTACTCGATCAAGTTTTGCAGGATAGTTAACAATATAAATCGATATGTTATCAGTGTTCATTACACGTCGAGCGATAAGCCAGCGATTAACGATAACAGCTTCGATAATAGTCTCCGCCTGATACCGATGTAAGTCTGCTAACTATGCATGTTGACCGACTAAAGGCTTTCGATTTCAATGTCGTTGTCCTAGATTATATGAATCAACCGTTTCTAAAACCTGCTAGATTGTGAAGAATTTTAAAATCTATACGTTGGGGTTCAGTTTGGCAGATTTTTTTTTATGATATAGGAAAGCAAACAAGCAGATGGGTATCCTGATGGTAAGAAATTCACGCCACCTAGAGACACCGAAGGTGGTAATGGTGCGTTGCCAACCTGAGCTCGGGATGTTAGGCCTTGAGCAAAAGTAAGTTTACCGGCTTTCTTACTCTCCGAACTGGAACACGTAATGACGTTATGGCGGCAGGAATAGGTAAGGCGGTGGAACCAATTCGGGCGAGTCGCTGCGAAACTCTACCATCTAGTCAGATATCACGGTGTTAAGTGAATATGCTCGCCTTTTACGAGCTGCTTGGCAAGGAAAGCAGTTGGTCTACTCTGCAAATGAGCTCAGGACCAACCCGGGGAAAGCAAAGATCGCAAGCAAGAAATGATCGCGATTAGATGGTATTATAAAATGAACGTAGTTGTCTTACGGCCAATAATGTATCTCAATCTAATGGATTTCAAGCAATCTAGATAGCTGCGTATCCGGCGGCCTATGCCATACCTAATTGCCATATTTATCCTGTCCACAGATATGTTATTGGCAAGCGATAACATAAAAATGGATCAAAATATCAATTTTGGACAGCAAGTTTTTGATTAGGATTGATTATTAATATTGGCCGTTAGATTATATGAATAAACTGTTTCATTGTGGAGAAATTTAAAACCTATATAGCAGATGAGACCGTGGGAGATCGACCTTCACCGATCTGATAACTAGATGAGACATATTTTTTATCGAATATAATTTATAAACAAATATACCTATAATTACTTGCCTATCTGAAAGTGTTCATGGCTATTTTTAATTAAATTCACTTTAATCATATTTTCTCATCACTTTCATTCGTTTGGTAAACACACGAATTTTATTTCACTGTTAGTTTTTAACACACAAAATATGGCTCAGTAGGCTTGCCTACTCATTATTGTGTATAGCTACCTGGCAAACAGATGTGAACAGGTAAGTAAATATAGGTGACTCCATCGTTCTGCTAACTTATCGAAAGTTATATCAAATTTTGGATTATTTTATTACAAAATCAGTCATTTAGGCTTGCCTGCGAAAAATCATACTTCTAGCATACATAATTTAATTAAAAATAGCCAATGAGCACTTTCAAATAGGTATATTTGTTTATAAATTATATTTGTTAAAAAATATGCTTCATCTAGTTATCAGATCGGTGAATGTCGATCTCCACCGACTCTTAGACTAATACGTGACGGTTCCATTTTGCTAAAATAAACGCGGTCAGATGGGATAAAATGAATGATGTCATTGGACAATACCTGTGAAATAGTTTTAGGATCGAAATAAAGGATACCTCTGATTTCGTTGTTCTAGAATTTATAGTTTCCAATATCTATAGAATTGTCTATGATTTTTGAATGACATCATTTGCATTGACGACCGTCACATCAACTAACGTTATTTATTGTGTTTGGAAAATTTCAGTCATTTTATGTTAATATTCTTTTTCCGCAGTGTATGAAAAAGCACAATTTTGCTATTCATGCATTTCCATACATTTTAGAGATAAAGGGATGTAATATTTTAAACAAGTTTCTAGGTTTCCTGCATACCACATGAAACGATCGAGATCGTGTACCAATAAAAGCAGAAACTCGAATTTTTCATTTGAATTATCAATTACAATTCAGCTTTACCTCGTCTCATATAAAACAGGCACAAAAACTTTGATATACGAAAATTTAAAGTGGTTCTTTGCAATTTATTGTTATTACCTCCACACAATATACTTAGTTTCACACAAACATCCACTCAGGGCTTAGATATATTATTTATGTATGCTAAATCTTACCAAATTATTTTGTAAATGAATTATGTCATAAATAATGAGACTTCTTAACGTGAGAATAGTCATATTCGCATAATTAATATCCCAAATATGTATAAATACGTTTTTCCGCATCGAAAATAGTAGCCATTGTCCGACACAGTTTGGTCCTTACCACGAACTTCTTCGAAAGTGCAATAATAGTAATGTTTCCACGGAATACTTAAACTACCGTATTGGTTTTCCACAAAGCTTGTTTGTACATAAAACTTTCATTCTAATTTTTATACTTGTATGTATGTGTGAATATATACTCAAGTATGTAAATACATATTCAAATATGTGTGAATTTATTGTTTCTATCGTTGTAAATCGTTTTTACATTGAAGTTCGTATTTAAATTATCCCTGTGACCTCCCATAAACATTTACCTACCAATTAAAGAAATGAAGTTTTTCCAAACCGGTTTGCGCGCTCAAAAACAAACAAATATTAATGTATATGTTATTCTATTATTATTGCAAAAAAAGAAAATTTAATAATATTATCTTCACGCCCATATCCCCGAAGAGGTAGGCAGAGGCACAACCAGGGCACCCACGACTAGCCGAAGATACTAAGTCCCACAATGTGATAGGTGGCAAGCCTATCGCCAACCGGGCACATATCCTATCTCAAGCAACATTTTTTTTATTAGAAAATTTGGAAAAACCCAATTTTCTTTTTGTTGCCCGACCCTCGATTCGAACCCGGGACCTCATGCAGTCAAGTCCAACAACTGAACCGCTAGACCACAGAAGCGATTAAAAATATAGACATCTATAGTCATATTTTTAAAGAAAGAAACACTTGAACTGTTTTCTTTCTTTTAAAAATATGAATATTTGGAAGTTTTACCAAGCGCCGACGATGGAAAATATCAAAGACATCTATATTATTAACGAACTATTATTGCTTTAAAACTTATCAATTCTTTTGTGACATGAAAAAGAAGGTGCTATATATCTCTTTGACTAAATAATAGTAAAGATAAATCGAGAAGATAGCGATAACTTTTTCCTAGTTATCGCTATCTTCTCGATTTTTTTAATTCCTAGTAATGTGATTGTTTTTTAATATAAAAACCAGGTTTCTGCTAAGTAAGGGTGCATATTATAAAAAATGGATTAAACATTCAGAGTCTATGCCGTATATTCCTCATAACAATTGTTAAATAAGTACTTATGGGCCTTATTATTTTTAGTAAGCCGCAGTGCCTTTACTTATATCTTAGACACATCTTTGAACCCTGAAAACAAAGCATCTCGCTAGCCATTGTAACGCTTCATTCCTTGATACCATGTGGATGTATCGGAATGTATACTACAAACTAGTCTTGAGAACATTTGAAAGGTGTTTCCTTCAGTTTCCTGAAGAGAAGAGATATCCAAAGGTTACTCAGAATATACAAGTCATATTTGAATGAGGAAACTTACCGTCCGCGTCGACTTCATTAATCATATCTTGGAGTTCAGCTTCTGTGGGGTTCTGTCCTAGTGATCGCATAACGGTGCCCAACTCTTTGGTGGTGATGGTGCCGTCGCCATCTTTGTCGAACAGTGAGAATGCCTCTTTGAACTCCGCGATCTGTTCCTCTGTTAGCTGATCCGCCTGAAAACCACAATATCATTCGCTTACGGCCAATGTTAATAATGTATCTCTTAAGATAGATTTCAAGCAATCTAGAGAACTGCGTATCCGCTGGCCTATCCTATACCTAATTGCTATAAATATTCTGTCCACAGATATGTTATTGGCAAGCGATAACATAAAAATGGATCAAAATATCAATCTGGGACAGCAAGTTTTGGATTAGGATTGATTATTAATATTGACCGATAGTCTATCGTTCTTATGTTGAGTATCGCTTAAACCCGGTTCCTAAAATCAACGAAACGTAATCCATTAGTATAACCATTGGTAGTTTGCCTAAAAGTGAAGAAGAGTTGCTCGTAGTAAAACAAAATGTTTTAAGTTAACAATCAATGACGAACGACCGTAATTTGATTTTTTATTATTCGTACAAAAAACTACTATACAGTGGAAGTTCCTTATTCGCGCTTCCTTTATTCGCGTTTTCACTATTCGCGGATTGAAAAAATGCGATCCAATTCCTATATTCGCGGTCTAAGATTTCTTTATTCGCGGATCAAATCGAAATATCGATGCGTACATGTACCTACCTAAAAAAATGCATTCGCTATCCTTTGTCGACATGTCAGTAGAAGGATAAAAAATAAAATAGACCTTATTACAATGACGTCTAGAAACAAGAAAAAATTACTAAATTCTTTAAACCATTGTCTAAACCTGATGATAATATGTAATTAATCAACCTGTATGATCAGAAAGTTCAACTAAACATTTTTTTTATCTACAATTTGCTTTTTTATTTCGTCACCTAGGAACGTATCCCCTATAACCCCATACAAATTACCATTCCATATTAACGGTTTCTGTATTCGCGGCATATTTACGGAACGCGTACCCCGCGAATAAGGAACTTCTACTGTACTATACTATAAACTACTCGTTTCTTGAATATAGGAATCGGTCATTAGTATATCGTTCTTACGTTGAGTATTAGTTGGGAGTTAATATTGTTTTAAGTCTCTTAGATATTAAAAGAAATTATGCGAGAATCATACGGAATTAAAGATAAAATTCGAGATGAAGTTAATAAAATAACAAGTTGGCTTGTAGTCAGAGCTTGAAATACCGGTATTTTTAAGAACCGGTAGTACCTTGCAACACCGATACCAAGGCGTTACCTGTTTTGTTTGTACCGGTACCAAACTTAGTACCGGCACTATTGGTTTAAGAGTTTTTATACCGGTATAAGAAAATTACTACTTATCATTTTTTCTTCAAAGATATCTCTGTTCCCTCATGAGAGATTAAAATAATAACGATACCTAAAAAGGATAATTAGCGACGTCGCACTTGTATTTAACGAGTACCTTAATTGGTTACCGGTTTTTATCAGTATTAGTACGAGTACTTGTTAGATATAGGTATCGGGTCGATACCGGTACCCACTTTAAAATCGGTATCCAGATATCAAAATCGCAAGAACACCTAAATACCG
>NJDC01000626.1:47595-66367 GCA_002245475.1 Calephelis virginiensis | reverse complement strand
TAGATTATTGTCCGTATAAGTCTGTAGAAATGTTTTGTACAAACTAATCTGACCGCACAAAACGTGTTGTCTCTTTCTATTACTATCGTTAAAAGAAGATAGCGATAACTTCAAATCGAGTATTGTGTGTAGAAAATATTTCACGTACCAACTAATTTGACAGCACTAAACGTGTTCGTCTCTCTTTCTATTACTACTATCGTTTTTAAAGAAGATAGCGATAACTTAAAATTAGGTTAGGATGTGCACAACAAAATTACTATCATCGTCAAGGTAGACCAGTCTTTCCCAAAGTGGGCGATAACGCCCCCTTGTGGGCGCTGAACGCCTTGATGGGGGCGGCAAGAGGCCCAGAAAACAAAAGTGGCTATGGGTGACTTGAAACTCAAACTTCTTATTTTAAAATTCATTGAAATTAAAATCTTTAGGCTACAAAACATCCATATTCATATACTATTGTAGAAATATAACTTATACGATAAAACAGGATAACGGTTTTGAATAAGTCACGCTTTACATTGTCAAGAAGCATTATTATTACTCTCTCTGCTAAGAAGTCTCGTTTAGAATTTAGTTTTAATTAAAATCCCAGCGAGACTTACGCGTTATTGAGGTTTTTAAGATAAAAAGTGGGGGGCACAAGCTTACTGACTTTTAAAGTGGGCGTTTGTCGAAAAGAGTTTGGGAACCTCTGAGGTAGACCATGATCCTAGTGTGGTATTTTTTTGATACAATTAGGTAAATAAATTAAATAGAACACAAAATGTCTGAGTCAAGTTTACAGCTGAATGTCAAAACTGTTTGTGATGACATGGATGACTCAGAAATGACATTCTAAATCCAATATGGCGGACGGTCCAAAATGGCGGAACAAAAATCTTTGTGCAATTTATTTTAACAAATGAAATAGTTTAACGAGATGAATACAAAAATTAAATGACGTTATTCTAAAATTTAAATGATTGATTTCAAGTTTTATTAACTTTTTTGCATAATATATATTGTACATACCGCTGAAACGACCATTTTGTGTGAAGCAGTAGAGCACAAGACCGTCTCAAGATAAATGTAACAATTATGAACAAACGATAAGATTACAAACTTACTATTTACCGACACGTCACACTGCGGACTCTTTAGATATCAGCGGAGATAACAAAATACTGCATTATAATAAATTATCGACAGATAATAAGACTAACAATTGGTATTTACGATTGTTATCAATTTCTAGGTAACAATCGATTATATTGCGAATCATATCACATAATAAGAAACTAATTTTGATTACGTTATCGAAAACATTTTTGCGAAATCTGTAATTTCATGACTTGACTTAAAACTGTTTAGCCGCCCATTTTGGAATGCTACGTATTTTTTTCTCAGTTTCTTGACGCTTGTAAGTAAAGTCCACGTTTAAGACGAAAAACATCTTCACGCCCAAGTCTCTAAAGAGGTGGGCAGAAGCACAACCGGGGCGCCCATACTAGGGACTAGCCTAAGACACTAAGTCCCATAAAGTGTCTAAGACCACGACAACAAAGTACACGTTTAAGACCACGTTTTAGAAAATAGTTTCTATAATGCATACAATATATATTTATGTGATTGGTGGACGGACACCTAGCCAAAGGTATTCAATACTTTTAGACACAATTGATGAAAACCGCCGACTATAACAAGTATAGAATCTATTCGGTATCTTACATTCTCTTTATAACCTGTTTTCAATATTTACGGAAGTAGGATTCTACCCATCCTTTTTTTCAAATATTACGAATTTTTGTGGAAACTTTTTTATACAGCTGTTTCACAATTCAATATGATTACGGTACTTGTTTTTATCATTACACAGTTTTAGCTTATCTAATAAGAAGACTTGTAGGTAAATATCTATTGTTTGTTATTTTCCTAATGTATTATTTTATACTTATGTATGCTTTCAGATGGCGTAACTACTATTCTAAACTCTTCTCTTTTGAAATTCAAATTTAATCAACATACTTGAATGAATTTCTGTGATTTTACCTATTTCTTTTAATTGGACAACAGTCCAATAAATTTCTTCTGATTGATCAATGACAAATTAGTTGATATGTATTAGTTTGAAAAATGATAACAGTGGTAAATCTGCTGTTAACAAACTAAACTTACTTTAGGTGTATGATATCTTTTTCCAATGAATCAAAAAGGAATAGAGATGGAACACATTTTCAACATGCCAATAAACTGCAAATCTGGAAATTTCAACTTATGTTTTTAATAAATGATTTCCAAGGAATAGATTAAGTCTGTAAAAATTTCATGTGCAAACTAATCTGAGAGCACTTAACATGTTGTCTCTACAAATTACTGTTGTTGAAAAACGACAACTTTTTTTAAATAAGTTTTTGGTCAAGTAATATGCACAAGATAATTACCACCAATAATAAGAGAAAAAATTAATAAAAACAGCACAATTGAAAAAAAATCAAGTTCATAGAGATCATGTTTCGAGTATTCTTTACTTTTACATATCAAAAGCATTAATGTATAACAATAAAAAGAACTTTCTACTTCTAGTTACTATAAATTTGATCACTAATCAGAAAGCTTGAAAAGCTGGAGTTCAAGTAGTAAGTACCCAAGAAATACCTACTCCCTTGAGTAAGTTTTTCTACCCTATATATCTGTCCCGTTATTTCTTGTATTAACATGATGCATTTATTACTATAATACTGCTAATCCACCCACATCCAACGTTTACAGTGCTTCGTGATACTCTTTAACGACTTATTACAGCGATATAATTATCAATCCAATTCACATCTGGCTCATAGCTTTAAAACCTTTCATTTTAACTGTCAATATCGCAAGGTTTTATTTTCTGGATGCTAAAATTGCAAATACTTACCTTTGGCTTCATCACCACTTAATATAAATTACACTAGATATACTAAAACTATATGTGTAAACATAGAGACTTGTACAACCAGACTGCCAAATTGATTTCACCGTAAAATATATTTGAGATGACAATGAACGAGTGAATACAATACTCTGATGATGAGTATTTTCCTTTTTAATTTAAATATTCAAATGATCAACCTTGATGAATGAATATAGTCTCAAAATTACAAGTTATGTGAATACAATTTACCTTCAAACCTGTTGACAGATTTACATTATACAGAAGTTTACATTTTTTATGTAAATACATACTTAACAGTAAGTATCATAATGCTTAAATCTCTCTTAAACATTTCAATTAAACGGAGACATCTGATATGGATATTCAAGTATGAGATAGCTGATTTATTAATCAACATGTAACTATAAAAATGTATTATTGTATTAAATGGCTAGTTTTGCTGAAAAAATGTTTCAATAATAAAATTTAAATTTTCAAAATATGATTTCAAGTAAAATTATTACTAAATTTGAAATCTAAATTAAACCTTAATATCTAAATCTATTTTTTAAAAGGGTGCAGACATGCTTCCTGATGAATGATGACACTAATTTAACGACAACTCCAATCTGGGGTCTAAATGGAGGCATATACCAATTATTAAGAGCAGAATGACTTCATAAAAAACAACAGTAATTTATTTTATTGTACTTCATCATTTTTTTAATAATGGTAGGGAGGTAGATAACTTATTTAATATATAGGCCTACTAGCAAACACAGACTTGTATTTATTTTAAACTCTAATGTTCTTGTTTTATAAATAATATCATACTTGTTATTTACTGTACAATTGTGTTCTAAAAATATTTGTTTTTTTATTACTGGTGTAATATTTGTCCTATAACTAAAGTATGGACTGATTGTACTTACAATGAAGTCTGTATGATTAAATAATGTAAATTGTGCAAGTTACAAGTGTTATTGTTTGTGGTCTCTTAAATCACAGCTTCTCTCGATTGTCAAAGGTATTAGAAAGAAATTTGAAAGAAGAGTAAGAAAATTATTAAGATTATATGCTAGCTTTCATCATGATAGTTATTTAGGGATTTAGATCCATTGATTACAGTATGTTTTCACAGGACTATCATGTATGCTTGTGTTTAGTTTTGTTGAAAGATAGTAACATCCAATAAGTTGTTTAGAAATATCAACTCTTTTATTTATTTCAAATTACTTGAATTAATTTTTCTTGATTCCATAACATTAATAAAAGTAGAATAGTTTTAATTTGTTAAACTTAATTCTTTTATAACTTCTATTTTATTCTATATTTTAAACTCAATAAAATGTTGTATATATTTCTCGATCAATGTTTAGTGTTTTATTTTTGACATTTTTAACAACAATTTTAATTAGATTTAACACACCTGCACTATCAAAACAGTTCATTGCTTTATCACTTGGAATGTAAGATAGGAAACTGATTTTATCGACTAAGTATTCAAGGTTGCTAAGACACAAAAGCAACAGTAGAATTGAAACCAAATTTAAAATCAAAGAAATTATGTCAATTTTAGAACATAGACCATTAGGTTTCATGTCATATTTGAGTCTTTAATGTTATCATTTACAACTTGTTAAGTAAATTTTTACTTAATTCTGTTAAGTAGCAGATTTGGCGATAGTATCTGAACATCCCCTACATCACCCTTTCGTTATATAGTTACTGCTATAGTAAATTTTTTTTGTTTAAATTAAAAAAGTTTTTAATTGAAGTGAATTTTTAATTATAAATATACATTTATCTTAAGTTCATTGCTAATAGTTACTGTTATTAATAACATTACCAATGTATTGTAAAATATTATTTCAATTTTTTGGTACAAAATGTTTGAAAGTTGTATATCTTATTATAGTTACTAAGAATACTAGTAATCATGAGGATGGGATATTAAGCTAGAAAACTGGTACCAAGAATAAGTTAGGTAAATGCTTGTTTAGTCTAAATTTTAATAAAGTTTCAATTAATAAAGTGTCAGTTTAAGAGATACATATGTTGCTGCTACCTAGAGATCAAGTAATTTTTGACAATAGTAGGTATGATAATTATTATTTACAAAATTCTTTATTAAATTTTAATCAAGAACAACCTATTTTTTATTTTTTTTAGAAATATCTAAATTAGGAATGTTCAGTATTACAATTTAGTTCTATTTGCCCTAGTCTACGGAACTGCAGATTTGTAAATAAATGAATTTTATTTGGTGGCATAGAATATTGTTTTCTTAACTTTTCTTTAAATTTTTAACAAATTAAATTAAATTAAAAATTAAAATAAATTGATATATTATTATATATTCTTAATCATACATTTTGTCTGAACCCACAATGTGTTCATTTCTCTTAGTGATATAATGTAAAAAATCAAAAATGTTTCTACAATCATAAAATCTGAATATTTAGTTGTTTTCTTTTCTTAAATGTAAAATTAATTGATATAAATAATGACTGACATTGACTACTATCTAATTAAAAAATTCAAATTAAATAAAGTTTATTAACAATCTCAATAGAAACAGCAAGTAAAAACATATTTTCAGTGTTCTTGTTAAATAGTTCTTAAAGGCAGTAGGTAGGTAGGTAAAACTATTATTTTCATTTCAATACATAATGATATTAATATATTTAACTATCTGAATTTTGGAAAAAGGCAACAAATTGTAAGTTCAGACAAGAATACGCTTAAAAAGATATGTTTAGTAAACGTATAAACGTATTATAATAACAATAACTCCGATTCGGGATACCAAACTGACAAGTGATAAGAAAACCGGCGTCGGCATTTGCTGGGACAAGGTTTAATATCCACATAGAAACAAGTATGACACTAGCATACAAATAAGAAAAATAACGGATTTATAACCAAATTGCGTATGTTAAATTTACAATAGAGGTTTGCGATGAGTCAACGGGCGTTTGACAGGTGTGCCCACCAATCGATCGGACTTTATCAAGTCACTGAGGCCCCAAACCAACTACAATTACACTAATCAACACTCGACATATTCCCAAACAAATGTATCAACTGTTCACAAAAATACCGGCACCATTTATTACAAGTTGTAACGTCATTCGTCGGTTACACCTAGCAAATTATGGCGACAGACGGTTCTGGAGGCTGGCTACCGTCGTTGGCACGTACCGGGTTATCATTTCATACATTTGCCCTAGCCTGCCCACTAATAGGCTTACGTTACTTGTCATTGCAAATCCGACGACGTAGTTGATCCGCAATGCGGTAAAAAAACGGCCATCACAATAATAATGGAGGCCGTCATCACTATAAACACCGATTCACCACAACCCAAAAATATATCCCGCAACTAACGCAGAAAAGTCCCCCGGTGACACTCCCGGCTATTTTTCGATGGAAAAACACTCACCATCGTAGATTAACTTGGATTATCTGGAGCTACACTAAAAATCACAGACAACGCCGCAAAAGCGACCGCACAGACCGACGGCTACAACGATACTGCCGCCCTCTCTCGCGCGAGCGGTCGCGCCGGGAAACTCGCGATCGCGATCGCTCCGTGCGCCGCGCGAATCGTTTAATCGAATTGCCTCACTCTCATGACCGATTTCGATTTTCACTCGTTCGAGTCGACGTCTCGATTCAATGTACGTTTTGAACGTCCAAGTCCATGTCTCGGGACGCACGGCAAAGGATTAGATTAGATCCGCAAAGGATAGTCGGTTTTATATCGGGCGAGTGCGGCGGCGTAGAGCGGAGAGCAGCGCGCGCCGATTGGCCAACGCGCACCTGCAATGCGTCACTGCGGCCGCGGGGCGCCGGCCTCAGCCTGCGAACGGCGCGACTCCACCGGCGCCCGCGGCCCGCCTCGCCCGGGTCGGCTGGCCTACATAGCCGCAGTGCCGACTACCGGTAACCGGCTAACAAGATAACGCTGGCCTGGGACTGCGCAGGCTTCCCGCTGACACGAACTCTACACGCTCACGCAATCACTACAAACTGATGTTTAAGTTAATACCTTTAACATGGAAACATAAAATGATGACCTACGTAATTAAGGTTTGTCTTTGACAAACTAGCCACTTCTTATTAAAGGAATCTATTGTTATCGTCACGATAACATTAATGTTTGACTCGGTTATGTTCCGGTAGCTACTATCGTATGAATGTTACGACTATGAGAATAGCAACGAATAGCCATCATTAGTTTCTAGGCCTTTCAGTTACAAAAGATGTTGCCGACTTTTGTGAAATATAGTAGCCTTAAAAATTGTAATCATCTATTTTGTTTTTATTGATATGACAACGTTTATGTTTGCTAAATCGACATTCTGCTAACATAAATTAGGTAGGTAGGCAAGTAATTAAGCAAATTTTTGTAAAGACATCTTTTGTCAGTTTGTTAGAGGCAATACAAGCGTTTTTCAGTTGTCGCTTCTCTGCAAACTAACTACTTACTTATTTTGATACATAATATGGTTTTAAGATAGATAGAGATTTCCGAGATAGATAAAATTAAATGGATTACCTACTATTTAATTTTATTAATCTCAATAGAAGGTTTAAGGTAGGTAGTAGGTATAAATACAAGAAAATACGATTTAAATTTGCACGTTTTATAATTTGTCACATAATGTAATATGCTTAAAGTCTGTTAAAAATGTAATAGTAAATATAAATTATCTTGACATGCTTTAGATTTATTTTTTGCTAAATTTTTAATCTACTGATAGTTAATTTTTCACATCAGTACCGAAAAAACTATAATAGTATATTGAGGTAGAATTATTGTCTATTTACCAGGACAAATAGGACTTTTTGTGCTCAGTTTAATTATTTAATCTCAAAAAAAACAATCCTTAACAGTGTTCATGAGCGTTAATGTCACATGAAAGAAAAAATGGCAACGATTATAATATCGATTGGTGAAATCTATCGCATCGATTTTTTATTTCTGTAATCTGTGCCAGTCCTCTTTAAACTTTAAAATTTCTTTACAAAAGCTACAGGTGGCGCTAAAATAAATGTAAATTTTCTAGCTTTAATTCATGTACCTACTTAGATACCTACCTGCATGTTTTGTTTTGTAATTCAAATAGCGCTAACTATTTTTTAGACGCAATTTACAGCTAAAATCTTGGCGCGTTATAATAAATATTAACCTTTGCTCATTACTGTACTGTGGTTTTCCAAGTTTTTGATAATTTTCTGTAAGTTATTACAATCACATATTACAATATAAGTACCTAGGTAGTGGGTAGGTATGTTTGTCTAGGTGGAATTTTGCCATTTGAGTTTGAAGTACCTAGCTATCTTTAACGACTGAGCTGGATGTTGTCATGCAAGAAAATGTTATAATACCTACCTTACCCCGGGGCGGATTTGATACGTTGGCTGTCCTAGGCCTAAGAAAGATTGCCCCCCTTATGTGCTGTAAAGCATGCAAAATTAAATCAACTATAGAAATTAAATAAAAATGAAAAAAAAAGATAACGATAATCAGTAAATGATTTAATTATCTCAATCACTATTTCAGATACTGATTCTTATCATTTCTATTTGTGAGAAGCAATGAATCGTTATTCACAAATTGTCTTTTGCCTGGCTTTCTGAGCAGCGAATTTGTTGATCAAATCATTACAATCTAAAGACCGTAGCAACTGTGATTCGATGCAGAGGATAGCCAGAGCGTTCAACCTGTCCTCGTTCATTTTCGACCGTAAATAATTTTTCACCCGCCGCAAACACGAGAAGTTGCGTTCACCGGAACAGTTCGTAATCGGGATACAAACACACATGCGTAGAGCTATATCAACGTTAGGATAAATGGTGTGGAGATCCTGATCATGAAGCCATTTTAATAATGTCATCGGCGACATCAGCGTGTCGGTTTTGCTTTGGCTTGAAAAGCACTGGCAGCGAAATCTTGGAATAAACTAGTAAGCAAACATTCAGTTGGATGAGCAACACTTCTATTAATCGTAATCGCCATACATTTTTTGCGGGATCCTATATGGACACATTTTTGAGTTCTTACACGTAGGCGCGGAGCAACTATTAAAAAAAAACGACCAAATTTGGCGTCCCCCTAAAATTTGTCGCCCTAGGCCCGGGCCTACTCCGCCTATTGGGTAATCCGCCTACCTTATCTACTAAGTAATGGAGCTAAAATGATGATGGAGGCGGAAGGTGGTCAAATTAGCTTCTTTAGTTCTTAGCATTATCCCATCGTACCTATTTGGGCTTATTTGATAAGTCTTAAATATTTTCCTTAAGAGAGATAATATCCGAATTCAGTCCGAGTTTTTTAGACCCATATTTTTACGGGTTCGGATCGGGTGTAGTGCGGAATCTCTCTAAATCTACTGCCTTACAAATAAAATATTGGCATACGTGTGAGCGTCGTTGCTTAGCACCATTTATAGGTACGTGCTTTTACCTACTTCGAACTTGACACAATATAGAAAAACAAACAACGCAACAGTAACACAATCGCCAAACTTAATATAGCAAAAGTATCTAACTTGGATACAACAGGCACAGCAGACTTCAATACATTGAAGGCCGAATGAGTTTATTGTTTAAACCTCAGTAAATTGCAAAACACTGACTTCGATTTTAATATAATCTAGTCTAATTTCACCGAAAATTGAGTATTTTCCTCAATTGTTATCATTGGATTCCCTCGTCAGGCCCAGACTTAGTGGCTATAAGGCCACTTCAAGAGTACGCTGTATTACTATTTAAAAAAGTAATCTTTGAAATCACATAATCTTGTGTATCTTTACGCCTTCAAGTAAAGATTCTTGGTACGCAGGGTGGTCCAAAAGTTCGCGGAATGGAAGGGATGGAGTGGGGATAGGGTAGCTCGTTTAGTGTCATACTAATTGGGCACTCATAATTAGTATATATATATAACATTTCAACCCTATAGCGCCATTCGTTTACGAGTACTCGCCTGCTAAACAAGTCAATCCGGAAGCAAACTGCAACTATGGAGAAAATTGAACATCGCGCTGTAATTAAATTCCTTACCAAGCAAGGAAAAAACGTTCAAACCATTTTAAATGAAATGGACGCCGTTTAGGGAGATCAGTGCCCTGGTAAAACAATGGTTTATAAGTGACATGGACTTTTTAAACATGGTCGAGATTCAATTGAAGACGATTTTCGCTCTGGGCGGCCAGTTGAGGCCACCACATCAAATATCGTCGAAAAAGTCGAAAAACTTGTACTCGAAGACACACTTTTGAAGAAAAAACAATTATCTGGATTTGCTGAAGTATCAGATACAACCATTTTGTGGATCCTGCACGACCACCTGTGCATGTCAAAAGTCAGCGCAAGATGGGTGCCGAGAATGCTCACGCCGCTTCAAAAACAGCAGCGCGTCGACGCGTCTAAGCACTTTTTGGAGGTGTGTGGAGACAAACCTGTGCAGATTTTGGAGCGGATTGTTACTGTAGATGAAACATGGGTTCATCACTTTGAACCTAAATCAAAACAAGAGTCCATGCAATGGCACAAAAAGGGTACACCACCTCCCAAGAAATTCAAAGTCTCAGAATCGGCTGGAAAGTTGATGGCCACTGTTTTTTGGGATTGTGAGGGAAAATTACTCATTGATTATAAAGAAAAGGGTACCACTATAACCGGAGAATACTACGCAACAATATTGGAAAAGTTAAAGGAGGCAATTAAAGAAAAACGTCGAGGAAAATTGGCCAAGGGTGTGTTGCTTTTGCAAGACAACGCGCCGGTTTACAAGAGCCGAGTTGCCATGGCTGCTCTGCACACGCATGGATTCGAACCATTTGTTCACCCACCCTATAGTCCAGACCTGGCCCCTAGCAATTTTTATTTGTTTCCAAATTTAAAAAAAGAGCTAAGGGGAAGGAAATTTTCCGACGATAACGAAGTGAAGGAGGCAATTTCGGCGTATTTTGAGGCCAAAGACAAAAATATTTTTTCGATGGTTTAGAAAAATTAATTCACAGATCGAATAAATGTATTAGACTGAAGGGTGATTATATTGAAAAAAGAAAAATAAATTTATTGTTATATTTTATTAACAACCCTTTCATTCCGCGAACTTTTGGACCGACCCTCGTAGGTAACAAAAGTAACACATATCTCTAACTGTAGATAACTGTTGAAATTGGCCGTACAATCTTTGAGGCAAAATGTATTGAATAATTATATTTGTAAGTAAGTATCTTCAAGCCCATATACCCGAAGAGGAAGGCAGAGGCACAACCAGGGTACCCACGACTAGCCGAAGACACTTAAGTCCTACAATGTATTAATTAGGTGGCAAGCCTATCGCCAACCGGGCACACATCCAATCCCTTGCATTTTTTTATTAGATAAAATTAAATTAAAAAATTCCTGACACAAGAACTTAATTTTCCTTTAAAAAGTAAAAAAATCTAGCCGATCTTCCCACTTTCACCCACCACAACTTTTAAACGGCTCAATCGATTTTCATCAAACATGTCTAAGAACAATCGCACATAAGTTACCTTTAATACAAAAACTAAATTTGAAATCACTGCATCCGTTCGGGAGTTATGATGCCACAGACAGACAGACAGACACGTCAAACTTATAACACCCCTCTTTTTGCGTCGGGGGTTAAAAATAGGAAAAACCACATTTTCTTTTGTGTGTTTTGTAGCCCGACCGGGGATTCTCTTGTGTTCTGTGGCTATATTATACATTTAGTGTTTTTAAGATTTTGATACTACATATCAAAATCTTTTAGGTTTTCCTTTCTTAAAAAAGTCGACATTAATTCATGTTTCAAAAATGCGTACCTATCACAGAACAGCACAACAAAAATAATCTTAAAATTAAACATTTCTATGAACCCCTGACAAAATCCATATGTACTGTAGCAAAGCATCATCTCGATCATGTCAGCTTTCAACCAAAAGAACATTGTAATCGGTCGATCCATTCAAAAAATAGGATACAGACGCACACACACTCACATAGTACATACATCTAAGTTACAACACCCCTCTTTCTGCTTTAGATAATCTGCAAAGATTACGAAACGTAAAACCATACTTAACTTTTAACCAGTTCTTTCATGAGGTCCTCGTCATCGGAAATATAGTGCCAGTGCTTACCGTTGGCGTGTTCCGGTTCGGAGAATAAAGTAGCCGGTAAACTTGTTTTTGCTCGAGGCGTAACATCCTAGCCTCAGGTTGGCAACGTACGATTATCATCTTTAGTGTCTCCTGGCGGCATGAATTACTTATCATCAGGAAACCCGTCTGCTTGTTTGCCTTCTCCATAAATGATAGTCAAAAACCATCTCAGTCACGTCAGTTTTCAAGTTTGTGCTTTAGATGAACTGCAAACATTACGAAATAGGATACTGTAACTAATATACTTTGATCTATTAACCACCTTTTACTTCAATGATTAGGTCCCCGTCATTATAAAATATCAATAGATATACTTAATTAACTAGTCCAAACACGATAGGTAGACATACATACATACATACATACATATCTTCACGCCAAGTCCCTTACGGGGTAGGCAGAGAGTATCGAGTGCCAGACCTCACGATCCTGACAAACCTGTCTTGCTTCCTTCACATTCATAAACCTTTTCATACAAACTTGCCGGTTTCGGAGACTCTTGACACCACCCTCGGATAGTATCCGATTGATCTGATCGTGAAGATATTACATATAATATTATATAATCACGATAGGTAGACATTAATCTTATATCTCCCTCATCAGACCAGTAGGGTTACCTAGTCTTAAATCTTAATTTCATGCGAATTGGAAATTGTAATCGTGTACGTTATTTAAGGTACCTATTAGCGGATTATTAACATTTAGTTACGAATAAATTCAACGAATCTCTCGAAAACTCTAGATTACTTAACTATTACTTAATAATATTGACCGTTAACGAGGGAATGCCTCACTATAATTTTAATAAGCACCCAAACTCGAAACTAGAGACATTAAATTTTTTATCACACAAACGTTTGCGCTCGTCGGGAATCGAATGCTAACTCCGCGATGGGTCGATGGCAGTAGGCGGGTACGCTAACTAACCATCTGACCAACGAGGCAGTTGACAAATGGCGCCAAAACTCCTACGTTTTTTTAATAAACGTGGAGTAAATACTTCAAGCTTCAACCAGGTTTTTTACACTGTGATACAGACTATAAAATCAACTTAAAATTAGTGGCACGTTCGTTTATGTTTATTAAAGAAAGGGCTAGAATAGAATAGAATTACTCTATTGTGCATTAATACTTAAAAGAAATATGAAATACACTAAAAATAAAAGTAATAACTAATATCGCCTCTGTGGGCTAGCGGTCTCGGTATTGACTTGATTTAATGAGGTCCCGGGTTAGGCAACAAAACAGTATCTTTACGCCCATATCCCCCGAAGAGGTAGACAGATAAGCTTGCCACCTATCACGACCCGGGAATCGCTAGACCACAGAGGCTTTCACACACACACACACAGGCTCTTTCCACAGGCCACAGGATCTTTCTATTATCTGTTATTAATTATTACAAAGGTTTTTTTTTATATCAATGCTGTTGTTAGCTAATTTTGATGGTAGTTTCAGTACAAATAGTTGATGAAATAATAAAAACTAGTGGTCGTCTATTAGTTGAAATTCGAACATAATAAACTTTAATATCTTGTTGATAAGAACGCCATCTTCATTTCTCAAGACCAATTACTTTGTTTCCAAACTTTTTAGTGCGCTATCTGTGGATCTTTTATCGTTAT
Organism: Calephelis virginiensis; assembly: GCA_002245475.1. Lineage (NCBI taxonomy): Eukaryota > Metazoa > Arthropoda > Insecta > Lepidoptera > Riodinidae > Calephelis > Calephelis virginiensis. The sequence goes on along the minus strand of NJDC01000626.1, from coordinate 52,658 downwards.
CTATATACATATCTGTAGAAGGGTCAATTCTGTACATTGAAAATATTGAAAAAAAAATCTTAATTTTCAGTTTTATCACGCGAAGACCGACATCCGCGCGGACGGAGTCGCGGGCGGAAGCTAGTCATCAATATATTTGCTTGTGTGTGTCAAATGCATGGTAGTGTGGGTAATGTTTTATTTATTGATTTAATGTACTTTATTATAAGCTATATTATTGAAAAATATAAGCGTTCTGCACTTCTCCTACACATAAACTATAAAGTGTGCCAAATTTCATACTCCTCCGTTAGCGCAATTTTCGTAAAAAGGGGTCCAAAGTTTTGGCATCACGAATTAATATATAGATACTAACTTGGATGTTTGTCATGTTAACCTAAGTGGTTCCCGCAGCGATTAAACTATAAAACGTTGCAAAACAGCGGGCAACAGTACGTTAGTAAATTATTATTTATTTTGCGATGATGGTAATTCTGCTGTGCACAATAACACAGTGAAACAAAAGAAAATTATAGAACATTTTAAATATGCCAGATTCGTCCCCGACATGTAAATTTGTGACGTTTCTAATTAAGGTTTCCGAGGAATAGATTAATGCCCGGTACAGGAACTGGATTCAAGAAACGAGTTGTTTTGATTTCGGATGGCAGTATTTCCTTCTATTAGTAAGAACGCTAGTAATGGTCGTTTTAGATAGTTAACTCTGAACATTATTTGAAAATAAGTACGAGTAACGCTTCGTTACTTTTGAGCAAACTAAGAATAGATAAAGTTATGGATTTCTTTCATTGTAGGAACCAGGCGTAAGACTGTAGAAATGTTATGTGTAAACCAATCTGACAGGAGTAAACCTGTTTTGTATCTTTATATTGTTATCGTTGAAAGAATATAGCGATAACTTAAAATTAGTTTAATAAGTGCGCAACAACTTTTTATTAAATACTCACTTTTAAAATGCATATTATCTCCGATCAGTGGTAGTCGAAGAATAGTATCACAACGGTTTAGCATGTCACACGAGAGGTGCAATATGCACTTGAGCACAGATTAAGCAATAGTTTAAAGTTCTTAACTAATTTAACATATCAGTTACTTTTTCGATGCAAGCTATCTAGCTAAAAATATGTAGTCAAAAATAGGTAAACCCGTTGTAAGAGTAGTTTGATTAATTTAGCTTAAATCTTTATAATAGTTATTATCATGCATCCTTAATAAGCTCCTAGAGATCACTTTATCTCAATTTGACGGCATCAAGAAAATACATGTTATTATTTTGAAAATTAAACCCATAAAGCTGTAACTGAAAAAAATTATACAAAATGAGTCTTTATAGTTGGTAAAAATTCCGAAAAAATTGACGAATTTTACTCAAAACGAAATCTCTTCTTCTTCTTTTTTGTCTGTTATTTTTTTCTTTCGGTCTCATTTAATAAAATAAAGTGTATTAATAAAACGAAGCGTGTTAGATTTTCTATGAATAAAATTCAATGTAGATACAAATGTACAACTGAAGAGATATAAACTGGATCACTCGAATGGAGCTAAACTGGATCTGGTTGACACAACTATGTGCTAAAAGGTGTAACGATTGATAATACATTTCAGTGGCGAGAAGTTGATGAATACGTTAAGTTGGGCAGCATTCGCAGTAAAAAAAGAAAATTAACCGATGTTCAAACGGTCCTAAGAGTATGTTTTAGCTATTCTCATAGTCTAGTGTAGCGTCTTATGGGATTCTTTTTTAGGAAAATTCTGCAGGTAGGTACGTATGCCATATTTGTATTACAAAAAGAACTGTCAGAGCTATTTATGATCTGAAGGTATTCCTTCCGAGATAACATCAAGGAAATAAATATTTTAACCTATGTTATATTTATGAGAACATGTTATAAAAATGTGTAGATACGTTTACAAAAAAAGTGACGTTCACGATGTAAGTACGAGGAATAAAAATAATCTAGTAGAATACATTACAAATATCCATTAAATTATAATTTTTATGTGAGAATTCAGCGAAGAAGCACACGGCTCTTGATGGCAAGAGATAGATAACCATGGCCTATAGATACTATAGACGTTGCAGACGAGTCGCTGTCCTATGGTTGGGACTTTAGGTCTATTGAGCGAGTCTACGTCTGTCCACCCCAATACCCAGAGTTAATATAGCGGCAGGAGTAAAGTGGAAAGTATTTGTTCGACTTCTACATATTTTTTAAGTGTGTTAAGCGATTTCTCAGTCATTTTTGACGTATTTTTTAAAACTTTTATTTTATTTGAAAGATCCTATTTTCGAGGTGGTCTCACCATCCACCATAACTGAATCTGATGATAGGAACCCTAGAAAATCACGAGAAATACTTAAATTTTGTATATGCTGTACCACTAAATTGATGTAATTATTTAAATAGATGTCGGTTTTTTATTTTATTAGGTACCCATAAATTGTTATATGAAAACACATTTCTCCGGACACATTGTAATTTGGGGATGTTTTCAATTTATTTTATAAACGTTTTTAGTTTTCTAATACTTTAAATTAGCTTTTCAGGCTCTTAAGTAAAGCAAATTATTAAAAATTGCACAGAAAATTGGTAATATTAAAAAAAATAACAAACTATCGTACTTATATGTTACTACAGTTTGCTGAATGCTTACCACAATTTACAAATGTTATAAAGTCACCACAAAAGTCTGACTGTCTGTTGCTCTTTTGACCGCTGACCCGATTTTGATGAATTTTGCTTTCCATATAGCTAAAGATCCGAGTTCAAAAATAAACTAGATTTTTGTTTAAATCAATCGATTCTACTCTACTCTTAGAACTAGTAATACTAACTCGTTCTATCAAGGCAAATGTTTGTAGTTCATTTGGAAAATAGTTTTGTTGCGAGCGACATTAATTAATGTTATAATTTTCATTGGTTTGGAGTTTCAAAGTATTCAGAGTTAAACAGGTTAATAACCTAGTATCTTGTGTAACATTATTATGTATTGAATAAAGTTATTTTCATTCATATACAAAGATAAGCATGAAAAACATTTCCCTTATGTTGCAGCGGTAACAAATGAAACGTAAACAAGGGTTTGGGCAGGGCTTAAAAAATTAGCTTCACCAGGAGTGGGCGAGGTATCCCATTAACCTCAGAAGTTTATATAATATAGAGCGTGCGCTTATCGCAAAGAGAATATGTTGATCAGCTAGTAAAAACATTGTTCACTCTTTAATTCGAGTTAGTAATTTAGAATAGTATAAATGTAAAATAACTCGATCATCATAATACTTATTATAACCTTTGAAAATATTTTGTAGTGGAAATAATACCATAAAGGTATATTAAGTATTTTAAATTTTGATTACACTGTTAATAGAATCATGTTATTTTCTGTATTTGCACGTTGTGTGTTGACAAAAGGGTTAGGTAAATGTACTACCACATTTTGAAAAAAAATATGAATGACTTTTTTAAGGCCATCAAAAATATGTTCAATGTCTACGCTAACTCGAGAAAAATAAAGATTATATAAAAAAAAAGTATCTTCACGCCCATATCCCCGAAGAGTTAGGCACAACCCACGACTAGCCGAAGACACTAAGTCCCACAATGTGATAGGTGACAAGCCTATCGCCAACTGGGCACATTTCCAATCCCGACCAACATTTTTTTTATTAGAAAATTGGAAAAATCCAATTTTCTTTTTGTTAGCCGACCCGGGATTTGAACCCGGGACCTCATGCAGTCAAGTCCAACACCCGGACCGCTAGACCACAGAGGCGATGCAAGATTATGAATACGATATTTTATAAATAGAAACAAAAAAAGGCGTGTGGCACACGGAGAGTGTTGCTGTACAGCTATTGCATAAGCAGGAACGAGTCACCAGATTGCGGGGTGCAGAGGGGGATTGCGCATGCGCAGTAACGCCGTTACAACCAATGGCACCTAGAGGCGAGTTGATGAACTAAAGGGACAAGTTGGTCAAAAAGTCATTAAAAATTCTGCTATTCATCGATAGATGGCAAAACTAAAAAGTATCACCTCTGTGCCGGTCGGAGTGGGGGGGGGGGTGTTAGGTTATTTTCGTTACGGAATTTGTAGATTCGGTCTCCACGCTCAAGGCACGTGATAGAAGCTATGCAACAGCTTAAAAAGTTAAGTTTATAACTTTATCCTTGGGCTACTCTGATTATGTGCGCTTTAGTTAACTTAGAGGTTAGTGGAGCTAGTAAGTGTAAGAAGTAAATAAACTAAAGTTTATGGACCATCTCGAACACTTAAGCATTCGAACAAAACAATCCGCATCAAAATTGGTCCATTCGTGTTTGAATTATGATACTACCAATACACAAACATATGTATATGTAAAAATAAGAGTGTTACTAGGATAAATTCAAATTTAATGAAAAATACTCTCTCTCAGCTCACAAGCTTACTTTATATCGTATTATAAAATTACATTGATGGGAAAAAACACGAAAAAATATGTTAACTTTTTTTATGTGTGGTCAGCGATCAAGTACACGCCTCTCCTGATGGTAAGAGGTAATATGCCTATATTTGTCAGGTGCGTCACTATCCTGTGGGCGGGATGTTAGGCCTATTGTACAAAGTCTACCCGCTTCACTATCTTCCGGCCTGAAATATAGACAGAGTCATTATAGCAGCAGGAATAGGTAGAGAGCTGGATCCCTACCGGAAAGTTGCTAAGTTGCTGCTTAGCACGCTACCCCCAGTAGTCTTGTTAGTGATGAGCTATATTTTAACTAGTGCACGCCTCTTGCTAGCTGCCTGACGATAGGTAGATTGTATATTCTACTCAGCGAACCCACTCCAACAGCAGGAAAAACTTTATGCGGCCAATCTGAGGCATAAACAGTTATTTTCTCGCTATGTAAATTGTTGGCTACAACTTCCAAACCTAACCTAACCTCTAAAGTCCACTGAGGTTATGTCACTAGGAAACGCAACGCAATCAATACCGCCAATTCAGATGGAAAATTATGAGATATTTTATTGAATCAGGCGTTACTTTGCGGAAATCCATTATAAAAGATGTAAAATAAC
>NJDC01000626.1:27473-42684 GCA_002245475.1 Calephelis virginiensis | reverse complement strand
GGCAGCTCGTAAAAAGCGAGCATAAGCTTACTGTCACTAACACCGTAACATCCTACTAGGTGGTAGAGTTTCGCAGCAACTCGCCCGGACCACCTTACCTATTCCTGCAGCCGTAACGTCAGTGCTTGCCGTTGACGTGTTCCGGTTCTAGGGTAAGGAAGTCGGTAAACTTACTTTTGCTCTAAGCAACAAACATGTTTTTTCTTTTCAAACAGCCTCGAGGAAGATATAATTTGGTTTTTTTTTTTTTTTTTTGAATGCTTGTTACGCGATTATTCGGTCAACAAAAATGTATTTCAATTGCTCTTTATCTGTAAAACATGGATAGGTATTCTCAAATAAACTTGAATCAAGATTCGACAAATGGCTTTTGAGTTAGATATATTTAATAATGCATATTTTTGGTTACCTTTGATGAAGTAGCTTAAATATTTATATTATGTGTCAGAGAACATAACATTGGTGGTAATTTTGTTGTGCACTCACTAAACTAATTTTAAGTTATCCTTGTCTTCTTTCCACTAAAGTAACAGAAGGAGACAGAACACTTTTAGTGCTGTCGAATTAGACCGTAGACGTCATTTCTACAGACGTTTAATCTATCACGCGGAAAATGTTGATTAAAAACATCACGATTAGACATGTCCGCACCAATCTGACACGTCTAAACTGTTCCATCACTTTTGTTTTTGTTTCATTTGAGAAAGATAGCATGCATCTAAAATAAGTTTAGTTTGTGAACAGCAGAATCACCACCAATGTTTGTTTCGTGTTTTAGTACATAAAATAAAAGAGACGAAATCTCGCGTTGAATCGCACGTGTAAACGAGCGTTGATGTTTAAATACTAGAAATTTTATATTCAACAAAACTGCAAAACATTTATCATTCGAAAAGCATAACCCCAAACGATTTGTTAAGTTGAACATAATTTCATATTCAGCCTCGTACATGATGGGTTGGCGTTAGTCACAGACTCATATATATGTAGACGATCATGTTCATTAAAGTGTGCGTGGTCAATGGTACTGGTTTCCACCAATGTGTTCACACGCACAAACCCCTTGTTAGATGTGTACGTTTTATGAAATATTGGTTTCTCTATACAACCAATAAACCTTCTTATCAACACTTAAAGATTTAAAGATACAGGCGTGTAAAGTGGATGGTTTGTACTTCTATCGTTATTAACAGAAAACAAACTCTAGGAATGTATGTTCCGTTTTAGTACCAATTTCGCTAGCAGATATGGAGGGAAATTTGTTTATTTCTTTCGTGTCAAATTTTTCGCTAATTTATTTATTAATTTCTACATTTCATAAGTGCATATAAAAAAAGAGTTAAAAATTAAATTTAGAGATCGCATTGCCACATTTATATGCTGTTTTTGTCTGATTGGTTGCCACGGTGGTAGTTTAAAAAATGTCGACACGCACAAATACCACTTGTATGGTTCAAGTGAATAAAGATTTTTCTGATTCTGATTCTGATTCTGACGAATCGTCTCGAAGGCAAGCTTGATGATTTCCAGCTTCACAAGCCGGTTCCCAAAAAGGCTCCAGTACCACAGACCACGTACATACGTTGCGGCAGGTTATACAGAAGACAGAGAAGTATTGTATCCTGCCACTTTGTTTGGTACTTGTGGACTGTGAGAAAGCCTTCAATTCGATCAAAACATGGGCGGTCCAAAGGTCTTTTTAGCATTACCGCATTGACTATACGTATATAGAGGCGCTGAAGAGTTTGTACGAAGACGCTACAATGTCAGTTTGAGTACAGGACCAATGTAGTTGGGCGATTCTATGGCAGATAGGAGTGAGAAAGGGAGATCAGGAACAAAGACGCCTTCGAGCTCTTGGAATGGCAAGGTCTAGGCATCAATACTATCTAACAGTAATTATAGCTCACCTTAGAATTGCCGATAACGCTGTGATCAAAATTGAGTCCACCGAAGTTTCTCAACACGTCTTAAGTGTCCGTTCTCCAAGGTCGTCGATATTAGCAAACTCAAGTGGCAGTGGACGGAGCACATAACATGAAAAAACCGATGGCCGCTGGGGTAGAAATGTTCTGGCGTGGAGACCTCTCAACGGAAAACGCAGCATAGGACGCCCCCTACTATATGGACTAATGATCTGAGGAGGGTTTGAGGGATACGCTGAATTCAGACCGCGTCCAATCAATCGCTTTAGAAATCTATGGAGGAGGTCTATGTTCTGGTGTGATGATTTTGCATTTTTCCTAATCTAAACCGAAAGGCTTTTGAGACAGATTATTAGATATGCCATCTCTACGATATAAAGCTCAATGTTCATGGTAGCTTGCCAGAATCCATCCATTTGGCGAGGCCCGCTGGCAGCCTCGCGATAAGTGACGTTTCGATGCAGACATAAAGATATGGCGCATTAGCTTTGTTTGGTACAATATATTTGATACCACTGGTAATGAATTGGTCTAGATATTCATTATCATCACCAACATCCTACCATTGTCAAGCTCCAGCTAAATTTTGAGAGTTTATAGCTTGCTATTTTTTACCTGTGCTGAAGTCATGTGCTAAAACTTGTAGCTGTTGCTGACTCGCTCAGAACAGAATATTCCTTTAAAATTCTTCCATCATAACGCTACTACTGTCTACTGTCGTTCCTTGAAGTTTCAGCTTCAGGATGTCAAGACAACATTACCACATTAATGTTTGTAGATGACGTATATTTCTTGCTTTTAGAAATCCGTATACTAGCGTACTTTCCTATATCATAAAAAAATAACAGGGGTCTGGCTATATATGGATCTCGGGATATAATTTAATTTGCCAGTAATTGAAAAACTTTGAGCAATAAAAGTAGAAGTTATTTTGGTAGAATTTGTTTACGATATTTTGTTTGTAAGAATATTTTATTGTGCTCATAATCGTATTGTTTTCTATCCACGAATGGGTAAATAACACGGAAGTTACCGAGGATAGCGAAGGTCGATGAGTATAATCAATACACAATCTTGGTCTTTATTTAATTTTGAACGATATGAAGTTTTTATGTTACAGCGCTAAGAAATTGTAATATTGCGATAAAGAGTTTATTTTAACAAGTGTGCCTTGCATTCAGTGCTGCAGTTTCGAGTATTGTTTGTTTTTTGTTCTTTTTTGATATGATAATATAGCGAATTATCTGATGATAAGAAAAAATAGGGGCTTATAGATATCATAGATGCCTAGGCGCGGCACTATCTTGTGGCTAGGGTTGCCATCTTTTTTCATGACATAAGTATACAAAGGCCTAGGAATAAAAATGAAACCCAACAACTGAACCGCTAGACCACAGATGCAATAAATGTATTTTATAACTTTATATATTTATACACATTTTCCACTGCTTCTTACAAAACTGATTAGTTTTTTTTGAAAGCCTTACATGCCTTAAATACAGCCTTACACCCACAAATTATACATATTTATATTCAAGTAGTTAAACTTCTATTTCTTTTTAATTTTAACCAATCTAAGATTGTGTTGCGGTACACTCACTCACTCTCTCGCATGTCAGTGACAGTTTAAATTTGACATTGGTTGGTTGGAATTGCTCGTTCAAAAACAGTATTTTGTATAATTTTTTTAGGCGTTAGAAAGTTAATCAGAGCGTAAAACAGTATAGTTGGCAACCCTACTTGTGGCTGAGGTGTTAGGCTCATTGTTAAAAAAACCCATTGTTCATCTGACATAAATCTATCATTACCGCGGCAGAAGTAGGTAAGACAGTGGATCCTTAACTGGACAAGTTGCAGCACGGCACTCTACTAACAGTGGTCTTGGTGGTTATGACCCATTTAACCTTCTTTCGACTCTCACGAACTGCCTGGAACACAGGTTACATTTTACCATCGCACATACATATAATCAGTCGCATATAAAACATCATTAGCAAACATCGCCTCGTTGGTCGAGTGGCTAGCGTACACGCCTAACTACGCCGACCAACCGCTAGGCTCGGGTTCGATTCCCGACGGGGGCAGGCATTTGTGTGATGAACATTTAGATGTCAGCATTTCCGGGTCTGGGTGTTTATTAAATTTATTCTGGTATCTATTTAAGTATTTCTATGTGTTAGTATCGTTGACTAACAGCCGTAATACAAGCATATAAGTTGCTTACTTTGGGGTTAGATTCAATTTGTGTAACTTGTCCAGAGATATTTATTAATTTTATTTTAGTAAAGTGAGATTTTGCAGAAATGATTAATTGTAAGTCTTGCGTTAAACAGTTTTTTTAGTTAATCTATATTTATAAAATAAAATATCCTGGCTGACTGATTCATCATTGCTGAGCAAAAACTGTTAAGGTTACAGCCAGTTTGGCGTAACTTTCATATCAAAAAATAAAAAAAAATAAGTTTGCTATGTTTTTTATTCGCCCAAATCATATGACACTAGTTGCCTTATATCTGAATGCCTTTTGACTTATTTTCAAATTATACGGGTTATACTTTTTCAAGTAAACTTTATACAAATCGTCGATGAAGTACCAATACCTCCTAACTGACAATTTTGTCCAAAATTACTTTTTTATTACAATAGACATAAAAATCATATTCGCATAGATGGAATTCACTCCTATCTAAAACTTCTTTACCAAAAGCTTCTTGAGTTATGTGAAAATATTTACTAAGTCAAAGAATTCATTCGTTCATTAGTATTTTATGGAAATATCTCCTAAGTGTAAATTTAGATTCTTAACACTCAGGAGGTATTGGTACTTCATCGACGAAATTCGGGTTTGCTATGTATATATGGAAGTCCCGCCTCTTATTACGTAGTATTTATATACTATTTGGTTACAGCCATGAAATTTGGTAAGTAGGGTCGTTTTATTGATTAGATACCCATGAAGGACGGAATTTTGGAAATTCGGCCTCTAAGGGGATAAAAGATTTTAGAAGATTAGAAGAATTGATAGTATGTATGAAAAGCCGTCATTTTTTATATTAGAAACATGAGACTTTATTTTTGGGCTACTTATTAAAAATGAGTAAATGCGTGTTTATGCGTTTCTGGAAATTCTGCCCCAAAACAGGTGAAATAGGTAAGAATAGATAGAATAAAACCGTAATTTTTTTTAATTAAGAAACATAACATGACCGCCTCGTTGATCGAGTGGCTAGCGTACACGTTTAACTACACCGACTAACCGCGAGGCTCGGGTTCGATTCTCGACGGGGGCAGGCACTTGTGTGATGAACATTTAGATGTCTGCATTTCCGGGCCTGGGTGCTTATTAAATTTGTTCTATTTATTGAAGTAAAACTTCTTTAGAATTGTTGTGATTTCAAAACGGGTGCAACGGAAAAACGACAGGTAAGAGACACAAATATATATTCATCTCATTCTTTTGTCGATTTACTAAAGTTTCACTTCTATCGTGTGTGAATCGCACACACACATTTTTTATTTAATTCGTTCTAGGTATGTATTAGTATCGTTTACTAACACCCGTAACACAAGCATACAATTTGATTACATTGTGATTAGATACCATTTGTGTAATTTGTCCAGAGATATTTATTTATATATAAAAAACTTTATTTTTGAGCTACTCATTCAAAAAGATTAGATATTTAAGCGTTTCTGGAAAGTAAATAAGTACGTTTAAAAAAGGAATAAATTATTCGTACAGCTCTTAATTCAACTCCAGTTCAGTAAATATATTAACTGCCACGCGAGCCGTGGACAACATCTAGTCTCTCTCTATATCTGTCTCACGCATATATCAATGCGAGTCAAGTATCTGGCGAAGTACATAATAGCCAAAATCTTAAGTTGTTAAGTCCAAGAATTTCTAAAGGTCTTGGGGAACAAAGTAAGATTAAGTAATAAGAAGCATAATCATAATAGGTCTAATGTCGCAGTGATCCTCGGAGTATCTTAATCCGAACTCATAAGCGCAATAATAGACAAAACTAAACTAATTTACATTGATACTAAAAATATTCGAGGAATATTCACATATTAACATATCTTACAATTTTCGTGATTTTGACCCTTGACCCTTCCATCTCCTTAAATACATGTTGCAAATCCGTAAACCCATATTCCCATCTTACAATGTCAGATTTGTCGGACCCTCTTTCTCCTCTTAAGGCTGGGGCGCAATTAATAATGTATGAGATCATGTCTTATTATACCTACTTTCGTAATTTTCATACATTACATTTTAAGTTTTTGATATATGGATTGGGCTTAGCTGTGTCCAATAGGAAAAAAATAGTATACACACCATCCATATGCGTACAAAAAATGTAAAGATTAAATCTTTACCTGTACAAAAATACGACTAAAACTCAGCAACAGAACAGTGTAGTATTTTTTCTTTCGTCTGTCTGTCTCTCGCACCTGCATTATGCTGATATACTGAACTGGTTATGGAAAAAAGTATTTTCATGCAGGTATTTGCGAATAGGTTGGCATAGGTAGGTACAACCAGAGCACCCAAGAGTAGTCGAAGACACTAAGACCAACAATGTGATGTGTGATATGCCAACCGGGCACATATCCAAACCTGTGCAACATTATTTTTGTAAGTAATTTGGAAAACTACATTTTCTTTTAATTGCCTGACTGGAGACCCGGGGATCAAACCCGAGACCTCATGAAGTCAAGTCCAACATCAGACCACTAGACCACATCAAGGCCGATTGTCAGAGCTTGAATTTTTTTGCAGATATGTATATGAAAAAACAAAAGCCCTTCAAACAAAGCTGGGCAAATAGGTTCTGGCAGTAACCGTATTAGTATTAAAAAAATTAAACAACTATTTGAACACATATTTTACTACACACTGTATAAAATTGAATTCTTAACCAATAATATGCTGTTACGTTATCCACGGGCAGCATGTTATTGGTTAGATGTCAATTTACGGCAATGTTTAGTTAAACGCGTGGTTTTTTATGGTCAATTGGACACAGTCTAAACTTAGTTTAGTTCTTCTTCTTTCTTTCTTTAAGTTTTGGCCTTCACGTTAGTATTTAGCCATTAGTCAAGTAGAAATTTGCATCAAATTTTATATCAATTTCAATTAATTTTAATTAGTCATCAGTCGTAAGTCGTCAATAAGTCATGTCAGGCTCTTGGGTAAAGCGGTGGCCTTTTTACACAAGCTCATGTAACGAGATTTGGCGGCAACGAGAAAATATACGATACGCTAATTTCTTTATGATTATTTCATTTGTGCATTTTTACTGAACAAAATTGTACAAAATGCCACAAAAATTGATTAATTTCACTCAATATTAACACGAAATTCAATAATTATGAAAAAACTTCGACCATCTTTTCTCTCGATGGCGCCAAAACTCCACTTAGTTTAGTTATATACAGTCTTTTTCCATCACCTTTTCCATAAAACAAAAACAAAAGAGTTTAGACGTGTCAAATTGGTGAGGATATAATAACTGGTCAGATATAATACGTTTATAGAATATCGCTTATAAACTTATTTGACCAAATGTTTTGTTTCTTTCTATTATTTGTGTTGAAAGAAGATAGCGATAACTTAAAATAAGTTTACCAAGAGCGTAGCAGAATTACTAGCAGCTGCTTTACATTATCGCAGATTCTGTAAATTTTACTTAAGCTGGTCAGAGCACTCGACCAAAAAGAGATGTAATAATATCAAATTTGATACAAAGACGGTAAATTCAGTAGTCTGTGCATAAACTTCTTAATTACTGGAGCCAGCTTTACAAACGAGTCACAACGTAAACGAGCTCTCGATCTTGACAAAGGGAATGGCTAATGGGCTCACTCTGTAACAGAAAGGTCATATTGTACTAGCAGCTTATTTAAGACTTGCTGCACACGTTACTTCAAATTGTATAAGCTTCAGTTTTTGGATCCCAGATTTTTTTTGACGAATACAAATGTTATCTGGCTGGTCATTTTCGGTTACATAGTTATGTTTCGTTAGTAAATTTTGGCTTCTTTTATTATTTATTACTAGCTGTCCTGTCCCGGTGAACTTCGTTCCACCCGTTCAGTTTGTATAGGAAATATAAAAACGTTGTTTTTCCTAGTTTCCTCTTAGTTTTTTCCTTTTTCTAAACCTTCCTTGGACTTGAACAAATAATTTAAAACTATAATTAGCCAAATCGGTTCAGCCTTTCTTGATTTTTAGCAAAACTAACGAAAAGCAATTGATTTATATATACATATTACAATAAAGTTATTTTTATGCTAGCTATTTCTCCGCGACTTTGTCCGCGTAGAGTATTTTCGGTTTTCATATTTCTTTTGTCCGCTACTATAGTCTTTTGGGGGTTGATTATTGATTATTGATATATCCATATGAATTTTCATTAAAATCGGTTAAGCAGTTTAGCCGTGGAAGAGCAACAGACTGACTTTCGCATTTATAATATTTGTATGGATCATGTACATCTTACCATTCTTGGCGCTTGGTGGAATAAAATTGCAATGTTTAACTTGTTAAAATTTGTTTCCTTAATTTCACACAATTTACTTACTAGTTACGCTTATGTATCATAATGTTGCATTAATTTGGCAAATTTAGAAATTTAAAAAAATAGTCAAAGATATTAAACTAAATAAAACTGCAAATAATTAAGAGCAATTAAACTGTAAAAACCGATTCCATTATTTTATGAGACAACCTCACCTCATTAATGATGAGATCATGCACAAAGATAAAAAATAAACATTAATAATTTAAAAAAAAGATAGTCAGATCATCAAAAAAAATAGTTTGGACCTCCTCGAAATCATGCAATTTAAAAAGAGAATAATCAAAATCGGTTAGTTACTGTCCAAATAGTTGCATAACAAATATACCAAAAAAAAAGGAATGAAAAAAAACGATGAACTGCACTCCGGGAGTGCCGGCAGAAGTGAAAACTTGCATATTACTAAACGTTGTGCATTTTTGATATTTTGGAATAGTTAGGCAATAATTTTGCACAAATTGCTTTCATTATCATTTACGTTGTAGAATACAATATTCATTTGTTGCGCTATCGTAAGCAAACATGACAACACGAACAAGCGCAAGCGCTCTGCGCCGTCTTACGAATTTTCGATCAGGTCACGTATCCTGACGCGAGTTTAGAAGTTTTTACCCATTCCAAAAAAAGTGCGCAACGCCGCTAAAGAAGTTTTCATTTCAACATAGACGAATTAGAACCCCCTTTTAAAGTCGGTTAAAAACCGACCTTAATTTCATTACTGCTTCGCGATTTGATAATTCTTTTCTCAAAGGAAGTCAATATTCCCAAGTTGATCTCATTAAATTTTATCAAAGTGTCAGTGATCTCATTAAGTTTTATCGTCCGTCAAGTGGTTATAAATGTTGCTCGGGATTGGATGTGTGCCCGGTTTGGCGATGGGCGTTTGCATTTTTTTACTAAAAAAAGTATATTCACGTCCATATCCCCGAAGAGATAGGCAGAGGCACAACCAGGGCACTCACGTCTAGCTAAGACATTAAGACCCACAATGTGATAGGTGGCAAGCCTATATTTCCTATTTAAGTCTTTATTTTATTGGATCTGTAATTCCAATTCCGGGCAACATTTTTTTTATCAGGAAATTGGAAATACCAAATTTCCTTTTTTTTGCCCGACCCGCGATTTGAACCCGGGACCTCATGCAGTCAAGTCCAACATTTGAACTGTTAGACCACAGAGGCCGTCTTTTAGTACTTTTAATTATGTACTTATAGGTTCTTACTAATTGGCTACTTAATTAGATACATGAAGATTGCTTAAGTCTCTGGCATAATTAGCAAACTGTTTGTCGGATCTTGATAAAATATATGAGACGTACTCAGAATCATGAAACTTTTTAATCGTGTATTGAAAGAGAGAACTGAATCCATCAAATCCCATGCCCTTTCCTTCTTCTTGGTATTCAGGACGAAACATTGGAAGAGGTGCAGTATTATTTACTTGACTCCGTACAAAGTTTTTTAAAACCATTTCTGTCTCAGCACTTTCCCTCTTCTAAAACCAGAGTAAAAAGTGGGATGAGTTGCTCATTTTTCCACATCCCTCTTAAACAGCATCTGTATCTGGATCTGGAGATTTTTTTCTCCCAATTCTTCAGCACCGAATTTGCACAGCAGCATCGTCCCTTCTCATTGTACCTACCTCGAAATGATTACTTTTCTTTCGAAAAGGAATTGCTTTTGACAGAGTGAACGCGTAACAAACGTATAAAAATATATTTGAAATGAAATTGTTGGCCTAGTGTGGATAACTTTAAAATTTCTTAACATATTTTAATCACACCCTTTTTTTATTAACTCTTTATTGTTACAGAACAACTGAATACAAAAGTGCAAAGGGTGAGCTTATGCTTAATAAAAGAAATGTCTTCTACCCAACCCGTTAAAGGCTAAAATAATCAATTAAATAAGTCTTTTTCCGTGCTTGGGAAGCATTTTCACATTTTTAAAGAAATAATGGAGAAATAATAATAATAAATATCCTGGGCAAGTTACACAAATAGAAATCTAACCCCAAAGTAAGCAAATTATATCCTTGTGTCAAGGGTGTTAGCCAACGATACTATTACATAGAAATACTTAAATAGATACCAGAATATATTTAATAAACACAAATGCAGACATCTAAATGTTCATCAGAAATGTAGGGCATCGGTTCAAATCCTGGCTGATTTTTCTTTTCTTTAAAAAAATCTGAAAAATATTGCAAGTATGGGAAAAATGCTAAACATAAAACATATTTATTTTAGATTTATAACTAGTTCAAATTATTTCATTAAGTGATTTACAAACTTCTTAATGAAGTGATCGAGTGTCATTTGGTTTGAGATGTAGAGAACAAAGATTGGAGTTGGGAGGTTGGAGAGCTCTCCAGCTTCAGTGGGGTCAACAAGCTGATTGCGGATACCGGGGAAAGGGGACGGGGCTAGACACCGCGGGGATCGGAACTTAAGTATACTACACTAATTCTATGATTTACTACAGATTAAAAACGAATAAGAAGCAAACGGACCAATTGGTCCCGCCGGAAAGTGATGACCGCCAACAACCGCAATACCAAGAGTATCGCAGATGAGTTGTCGACCTATGATATGAGCCTGCCTCACACGTCAAGAATTTTTCCGTACGGAATATGAGTGGATTTGTATGGGGTGCCATTTTGTTTTGGAATTTCGAAACTCTTCGTTTTCCTTAAAAGTATTCCGATTGTATGTGGAAAGATGCCCAAGAAAGATGTAATTACAGTTCCACAAAACGGAATGACGTCTACGCACGTCTACGAAGGCCTACAAGTTTGGAAACTATACTGGGAATATATTTTAATTAAATGTATTTCAGGGGCAGACCAGACGTACGTTTTGTAAATATGTAAGAATTATGTTTATTTTAGAATTATTTAGTCTTAACTTTCTGTTACTTGCTATTTTCTTGCGAGATTACTAATTAATTATTATTAATGTAGATGTCTACAAGAATTCATTTATAACCATTTGTGACTTGTCACATCTCTATTTTGAATTTTAAGCTTGTCCTACTTAAAAATGTTAAAATCCAGAAATGGCGTCAAACTGAAGTAGTTGCATCCAGAAGTGGATCCACATAGTTGAAGGACAAAATCACCTCCAACTCTTGGATATAAATGCCCTGTATTTTTAAAATGGGGCGGTTGGTTAAGATTTTATGATCAAGAATTTTTAGGCGTGCAAGTTCCTGGTTAAATATTTCTTTCTGGTTAAATAGTTCCTGTGTTAGCTTTTAACATAAGGTTAAATCATCCCGTATTCCACATTTTAATCCATTAATAAATTTAAGCCAGAAACATGGAAGCAGCCCTAGCTGGACTAATTAACAATGCAAAAAGACCACTTTAATACGTTCATTATAAGTCACTACTGGACATAAACCGTTAGCAGCATTGAAATAATACTCACAAGTCTTCTTTTAAAGGACTTAAAAAAGAGGTGTATTGTCTTTGCGTGTTGCTCCGAGTCCGCTTAGTAGAATAGTCTAGCTGCCTCTGTGCCTCACAGAGATTATGGACTTAAATAGTGATCATTATCTCCAAGACAACTGGTGGTAGAGTGCTGTACAGCAACTAGATCGGATAGGGATCCACCGCCATACCTCTTCTTGCCACTATAGCAACTCTGTCATATTCCAGTCGACTTGCACAATAGATCTAAGATATCAGGTCAGCGACGCACCTAAAAAATTTACGATGTCTTTAGGCCACGGTTGCCTCTTACCATCATGTAAGTTTGTTTGTTGACTTGAATTTTTTCTGTTTGTAAATCGATCTTAAAAAATATTTTTCATTTAAAAGAGTATATGCTCGAGGTAATCCCATTGCCACCAAGTCTAGATATGATGATGTAATCCCAGGAAAACGTAGGAAAATACTTAAATTTTCGTGTACCAGATGTATTATATATAAATATTTTGTATATTTAAATAGGTTTTTATCGGATCCCTAAAAGAAGGATGTATCAACTCTATAGTATATTTGTTATATGTTCTTTGCACGTTTACTTAGCCAATAATGTGACAGGTTTTGATGGTTCTTTTTTTGATAATGGAAGTTATGGTTCCGTACAAAATTGATTCCAATCCGGCATTAGTCGTTGGAGTGATAATAGTTGCAATGCACTTAATAATCCATAAATTCGTGTCCATCTCAGAAACATTAGCAACGTTTCAAAAAAAATAATGATTAAATAACGTAGTGACACGGAAATTGGATTTCGAATAGCGACACACAGGGCGACACGATGCCACCAATTTTTAGTCATGTATGTCGCTCGTCTGAATTGGCACTAGCTACTGAGTATTGTAAGTGGATGTGGCATGGTTATGAATAAGTAATTTATCAAATTAATTATTAATGGTAATGACATCAGCGCCCTTGACAAGGATTGCAGTTTGACGTTGGAAAGGTCGATAATTCGTTGGCTGGCGGAATGTTATCATTAATTACATTTACAAGTGGCTTCTCACTGTTTAGATAACATAGAAAGATAGAGGCATTATGAACTAAAAAGTAAATATTTTATGTATACTTTGTTTTTCGTATCTGATTCTTTGCTCCATTATTTCTAAACAAGTAAAAGAACCTCTGTAACATAAATATTTTCTAGGTATTAAAAATAACTGGCTCGAATTGTCTTTCTAGGCCAAGACTATATTAGGAACGATGAGTATGAAAGTTTGTATAAAAATCATAACTTTTCTACGTTGCTGAAGTCACGTATGTATGAAAAGGGTTATGAATGTGAAGGAAGCAAGACAGGTTTGTCAGGATCGTGAGGTCTGGCACTCGATACTCTCTGCCTACCCCGTAAGGGACTTGGCGTTAAGATATGTATGTATGTAAGTCACAGCTACTAGTATTACAACATAGATAAGTTTGCTAACTATCACATTGTGGGACGAAGTGTCTTCGGCTAGTCGTGGGTTGTTGGTGGGTGATTGATTGGTTTTCACGATGAACCGCCAAAGAACCCAACCGGCACAAGACGAAAAGTGATAACCTTTGCTCAAGAACATCTGCAAAATAATGAAAGTTGCTGATGAGATGATGACTCTTGAAAAAAGATAACCTCACGCCCGTGCCCCTGAAGTGGTAGACAGAGGTAGACAGGTGTAGCCTATCACCAACTAATTACATATCCAATCCCGGGAATGTTGTTTTTATCCTAATATTGAAAAACATAATTTTTATGGCTGACTTGGGTATCGAACCTGAGACCTTATGAAGTCGAGTTCAACACCGAACCGCTAGCTAGACCACAAAAGCGATTGCTGACTTTCATTAGAGATTAATATTTCTACGATTCTAAATTATAGTTTTGGGTGAAAAGTAACTACGAGTAGAATACACATCAAACGCTAGTTAGGTATAACAAACAATAAAATCGTTCGTGTGAACGGGGCTTTAGATCGTCATTCGTCACGCAAGATATAAATAAAATAATCTGAACACGGAAACGCAAAAATATTTTGTATATACAAGTGGCAAGCATTCTCTGAGAATTGGCAAATAGCTATGGTTGGTGGAAATGTGGCTATACATCAAGGGCACGGAACAGGGCACACGTCAGACAGACGGGATGATAAAGTGGTGAGTCCGGGATTTACGGCTGCTGTATCTCGGCCCTCCTCTAACGCTATTAGCCAAGACGGGAGTGTCGCGTGACAGATTTTTAAAAGCCTGCAGCATTGTCGCAGTCTCTGTACTAGGGTTTTTTTATTTGTTTATTTATTTATTTAGTTAACACTTTATTGCACACAGAAACTAAAATACACAAAATACACGAGAAGTTAAAAATGCACAAAAGGCGAGCTTATCTCTACCTAAAGAAATTTCTTCCAGCCAACCCAAAAAAAAATTAAGCTGTGAAAATAAAATGGAAGGCATCATGTACAAAACAATTAACTATAGCTATACTTAGAACGAATAAATAAAAATTATTAAAATAACTGTTTTTTGTGGTTTTGTTACACTTAAGTTAGCCAAAAATTTTAAAAAAATGTATTATCTTCATCGTCGGCACTCTTTACATAAATAATCATACGAAAATGTATAAGTAACACAAGTAAATATAAAAGTCATATCATTGTATCAGTCCGGGCTATCTGGTTATAAAGTATTGCTAGGCCAACAAACAAACAGATCTCTTTATAAAGTCCAACAAACAGACAGATTTTCTAGTGGTAAAAAGTATATAAGTATACATATATAACCGCCTCGTTAGTCGAGTGGCTAGCGTACACGCCTAATTACATTGACATACCGCGAGGGTCGGGTTCAATTCCCGACGGGGGCAGACATTTGACAGACAGGGTCGGGCAACAAAAAGAAAATTTGGTATTTCCAATTTTCTAATAAAAAAAATGTTGCTCGGGATTGAATATGTGCCCGGTTGGTGATAGGCTTGTGGGACTTAATGTCTTTGGCTAGTCGTAAGTGCCCTGGTTGTGCCTCTGGGCACTGCCTACCCCTTCGGGGAAATGGTCTTGAAGATACTTACTTTTTTCTAACATTTAGATGTCTGCATTTCCGGGTCTAAGTGTTTAAATTTATTCTGGTATCTGTTTAAGTATTTCTACATATTAGAATCGTTGACTAACTCAAATGCCACAAGATTATAATTTGCTTACTTTGGGATTATATTACATTTTGTGTAAACTTGTCCAGGGATAT
>NJDC01000626.1:0-16157 GCA_002245475.1 Calephelis virginiensis | reverse complement strand
AAAGTAAGGGTATTTCTGAAAATGTTTAAAAATTAGTTTTGATTATCTACATTACTTATATGGCATTATCGCAGCTTAGACTACTAATTATTACAAACTTTTATTTAGTCACCAGTCACGATGTTTGTAACGGAATCTTGCAAATTACTGATTAATCTGAAATTTTGCAAGCATATGTAATTGTCATCCGGACAATGCAAGATTATTATGATATGAATCTGAGTTTATGCCGGACTGGAAGATTTGCTTAGAAACTCCTGAAAATTGGGAGTAACCAATAAAAGCTAGTCACAAAAATCTATTTCAGTTAAAAACTTTAGTAAATAGGTTTAGTTTTTGAAATACTTATTGTGGTAATATTCCTGAAACAAGTGTTAATAATTCTTTATCGAAACACTAGCAATCACCTCGCTAGCAGTAAAGCTTTAGAACTCTCCCTGTATAACATGTGCCAGAAAAGTCCAAAACACATGCAAGAATACGCATAAACTCTTTCTGTGTTCACTCTAATAGCATTGTATTTATCGTATATTATGTTCCAGTATTATTTGAATTTATCTCTTCAAACCCATGATCTAAAATATTTCCGAAATGAAGCCACACGGTTTGTACTTTAAAAAGTCATGTAGAGTCCAACACACTCTAACTTTATCAAATTTCCGACTTAGTGAAAATATATTAATGTAATAGAAAATGTATTAGCGGTGTATGTTGAATAAAAGTTACAATCGACAAATAATTCAAAAATAAAACATTTTAATCAACCTAATTTTATTTAAAACAATACTATATTTTAAATTATTGTCAAAACCATCTTGATCACGTCAGTTTCAAATAAAAAATAGCATCAAAATAGATACATTCGTTTAGGAGCTATGATGCCATAGACACATAGATACGTCAAACTTACAACACTTCTTTCCGTAGTAGGTAACTAAAACCACAATTACACATATTAATAATTTAACAGTATTATGTTATTGAGATTTTACTGCGTAATAACGGTAGTTTGTGTCCCGGAGGACATCGAGACAGTTTGACGTAATCGGCAACTCCATCGTTGGACCGTCTCTAATTGATGACGACTCCAATTGCCAGAGACAGATCCGATACTAATCGTACCCATGTTCAGCGTCAGTGTGGGTAGAGCAATAAAGTTATATAAATCGAGCTAAACTCTACTCTATTTCGTGGTTATTAAGGTAGAGTTTTGATTGGAAGGTTGATTCAATATGTACTTAGTGGGGAAAGGTTATTGATGAGGAGGCTGTTGGTCTGATGATTGTGACAGTTGAGAGCCTGTTTTATTGTTTTGTTGATTGATAAGATAAGCATTATATTTATCTTATCTTTATTTAAGTCTAGTTGACCCGGTAAACGTTGTGCTGCTTGACATTGAAAGCTACAAATAGTTTTCATGCGAAAAAATAAATAATTGCTTTTCCTTGTTACTATTACATGTTACGCTCGCTAGCCGTTTTCGCAGTATTGGTCTCAGAGATGAGTTGAAAAACAAAGTATTGCCTTAAAAATATGAAAGGGTATGAAGGAATGGCAAATGAAAGATGAATAAAACTGACATACAACGCGAATATGGATGACATAGGTAGGCTGACATTCCACGACCAAATAGTTCGGGTGTCAAGAGTCTCCAAAACCGACATGCCTGGATGAAAAGAGTGATGAATGTGGAGGAAACTGAGCAGGACTAGCAATCGTTACACTTGGCACTCTAAGATTTCTATTGCAAGGTAGCAATTGGCGTAAAGATATGTAAATATTGTATTTCTTATTTTCCTTGCACAATATCTAGAATTATCTCTTCATAAAATCGTTTCTTGGACTGAAAGAAAATATTTAAAAAAATCCAATTGATCTAGCCTTTCTTGAGTTTTAGGCTGAAGTCTGAACAAACACGTTTAGTGATTATATTTTGACGTGAAAACGTCTTATAATTCGATGGAGCCGGGTGAACGCACCAAAAAACATGACTCATGCGACGTTGCCTCGCTCTGAGACGTGCCATTTAATGCCTGAAGTGCAAGCGAGAGCGCGGAACGTGCGACAAAGAGGCATTTGTTCTTATGACGTTGTCACTTTCAACCGTGTTGGTCCGGGCACAAAATATACTCCTGGTGTCTTACGACTAAATCATCTGCCTCTCTGTCTGGCTGCTCGTAAGAGATGAGGGTAAATGTGTCATTACCAAAAAGTCTACTTACGGTAGGGTGCTGTGAAGTGACTTATCAGAGTATGGGTCATGTGGCTATGGACTACTGGATGTTACTCATAACAAACAAGTAAATCATTTCCAAATATTGCTGTCTTTCTCTGGCGTAGGCCGGTACACTCTTCGATTTTGACTAAATTAGTTGATGCATAAGACTCTCTGAAAGAGAGGCTGGTACACCAGAGAGAGTCAGCAATATTTGGAAATGCCATCAGTTTTTTGTAACCTACGGGGAAGGTTGGTCCGGGCTCCTTTTCAGAATAAACCATCTGCTTTCCTGCCAGGCAGCTCGTAAGAGGCGAGCATAGGCTTACTGTCACTAACACCATGATTATTGACTAAGTGGTAGAGTCGCAGCGACTCGTCGGGATTGATACCATCGCCTTATCTATTCCTGCCGCCATAACGTAAGAGCTTGCCATTGACGTGTTCCCATTCATAGAATATGTTAGCCGGTAAACTTACTTTTGCTCGAAGGCTAAAATCGCGGCATCAGGATGGCAACACACCTAACACCTTTGGTGTCACTAGGCGGCGTGAATTTATTACCATCAGGAAATCCGTCTGTTTGTTTGCCTTCCTGTATTATAAAAATAAAACAGTAGTCTATAGCATCCTGGTATGGATTCACCTCCTTATCTATTCCTAACGCCATAATGAAAGTATTTGGTGAAGTCACCTTTCTGTCTTTGCCGTCGTGTAGGGTAGCCGGTAGACTTGTACATTAGCCTAAACAGGACAACAACACACCAACAACGTCAAGGTGTCTATAGGACATGGTCTCTCCGACGGACATTGTCAATGAAATAGGAAACTCATTGTCACCGACAGAGTTGGACGTTCTACATAGTTCAAAAACAAGATTATAGAAAAATCAGATTTCGTATTCCAGCTCCAGAGAACTAAACCAATTTGAGTTAAGTATTTTACTTCTACGAAGAGAAAGATTTAGCCATGTTTTTCGTTTTTATTTTACAACAGTTTGTACGTTTTGTGTTATGAAATCTACATCTTTAGGTTTCTGAACGAGGAACAGAAAAAAATAATCAAACTTTGTTCCAGCCTTTATTGTAAAACTTTAAGATATAAAGACCTAACTTTAATCAACATAATGATATAAGTTTTCTCAATAGTCTAAGAGTACGATTAGATCCAAAGCAAGCGACCTTGGATTTTAATTGTAAATTTTGTCATCGGGCCGACAGCCTCAGGAGAATGCACAAAATTAAAAGAACTAGTGGTCGCCCATTGGTCGAAATTCGACTATAATAAATTTTAATGTTGTGTTGATAAGAACGCCATCTTCATTTCTCAAGATCAACTATTTTGTTTCCGAACTTTTTAGTGCGTCATCTGTGATCTTTTATCGATCATCAATATATTTGTTTGTGTGCGTCAAATGCATGGTAGTGTGGGTAATGTTTTATTTATCGATTTAATGTACTTTATAAGCATAATTATTGAAAAATATTAGAGTTCTGCACTTCTCCTACACATAAACAATAAGTATGCCAAATTTTATGCTCCTCAATTTTCGTAAAAAGGGGTCCAAAGTTTTGGCATCACGTATTAATTGAAATATTGAAATATTGGTTATGGTTAAATTGAAAAAAGTTTTCCCCCTGCTGGGCCGGGTCCGCCGAGTATAAAACAAACAGGAACTTTCCCGGGTAGGGATAAATCGACTTACCTGTTCCAGTCGCCATTATGACTCTGTTATGTTCCGATCTGGAGGGTAGAGTAGCCGGTAGACTTGCAAAATAGGCCTTCCAACCTAGCCTCAGGATAGCGACGCACTTTTAACTAACTACACGTTAGTTTTTTTGCCATTAGTCAAGTAGAAATTTGCATCAAATTTAATCAATTATAATAAGTTATTAGTCATAAGTCGTCAGTAAGTAAGTCATGTCAGGCTCTTGGGTGAAGCGGAGGCCTCATTACTCAAGCTCTTGTTATGAGATTTGGCGGCAATACACGATACGCTAATTTCTTAATTATTATTTCATTTGTGCACTTTTACTGAACAAAATTGTACAAAATGCCACCAAAATAGACTAATTTTACTCAACACAAACACGAAATTCAATAATTATGAAAAAACTTGGACCATCTTTTCTTTCGATGGCGCCAAAACCATGTCTTAATGTCACGTTTGTTTCTTAATATCAGGAAAGCCGTGTGCTTGTTCGTTGACCTGTAACATAAAAAAAGTACAAATGTTGTTACAAATGTAAGTTGATCTTTACTACTTTAAAAATTAATGTAAATATTACCAATAATTAACGAAAGGAATTTATAAAAAGTTAAAAATAGGTAAGAGCAGGTATGTGTACATGTGTGTTTGTTTGTCTATTTGAGTGTGTGTGTGGCTAAAGAATACAATCTACATTTTGTTTATTCACAGAAAGAGTGGTTGAATATTTTTAAATATCAAAACATTGAGGTATTTCAGATATGAACAAGGTTACCAGAAACCTTTAAAATAGCTAACAATGTTACCAATATAAGTTAAACGAAACAATTTGAAAAGTATTTTTGTTGTTTAAGTTGCGTGCCGTATTTACGTTCCCAAAACACGTAAACACAAAATGGGTATGATGCACGGCAAGAGATATCCCTAGAATAAAAGGTACTAAGGAAGTTTTATCAAACACCGATGATGGAAAATATCAGACATATGCATATAATGCACACATTTTATCATAAATGTGAAAGTCTATCTGTTGTTCTTTCACGGTAAAACCGCTGAATCGCTTGAGATGAAATTTGATACCCACATAGGTCGAGTTCAAACGTAGACTGCATTTTTAAAAAAATCAACACCTTAGGGACTAGTATGGGTCAAGAAAGTTTATATGAAAATCTAATCTCATAATATTATATTAAACAAATATGAAACTGCTAATATTGTAAGTGTTAAGGCACAATCGAAAGATTTTTTTCATGATTATTGAATTAAATGTAAATGTTGAGTCAAATTTGCTAGTTTTGGTGTTATTTGGTTCAGTCAAAGTGAAGTAGTGAAATATTCATGAAAAAATGAATGTATCGTGTAGAGTGGTCACGATAGTTTTCGTGATCTTTAAAAAATGCCACGACCGTATCCTTCTTTTGCTGGGATTAACCGCCCTCATTAAATTACCTACTAGTACTATTTCTTTTATAAATTGGGTTTTTCCAAATTTTCTAATAAAAAAAAATGTTGCTCGGGATAGGATATGTGCCCGGTTGGCGATAGGCTTGCCACCTACCACATTATGGGACATAGTATCTTCGGCAAGTCGTGGGTGCCCTGGTTGTGCCTCTGCCTACCTCTTCGGGGATATGGGCGTGAAGATACTTTTTTTTAGTACTATTTGTAAACTGCGTAGATTTTTAAAATAATTGCATATTGCTTTATGTTCCATATTTGACTATAGCAATACTTCCGATGTTGCCGGATCGTGATTGTGAAAAGGTAATCCCAAGGCTATCACAGTAAGGGTTACGACGAAGCTACGCTGTTGTTGTGCTACGTCATAGCTACGGTAAACAGCTACGGTACCGAGTCATCAATGAATCTGGATTATGATCATGAATAAAGTAATCCCTGCTATAATCCGTAACGAGAATCACGGTAAGAGCTACGCCGCCCGTAGATGGTTGTTATGCTACGCCATAAATACGATAGAACAGCTACGTCACACTGTGTTCAGTTTAGTGGGATTAAGATCATTACCTGCAAAATAATCAGTACCACAGCAATAGCTACGTTGCCGCTATGTTATTGTGCTACACCATAGACTCTAATACACTCGTAGCATATTGAAAATCTTTTGAGTACTCATTTTAGACGTTTTTAGGTTTAACAGTCAAGTTGGTTTGGCAACAGAACTTTGTTGTTTATAAGCGAAACGAACCGTTTGCTTGCTTGTATGCCTTTTAATCCTTAACAAAATATGAAAAAACTGTGACCTGTAGACATGATACATTTTACAGGTGCGTTTGCTATCCTATCGGTGGGACGTGAAGCCTAGTTAGTAAGCAAATAAATAATAAATATGCTTATGTTATGGGTGTTAGTCAACGATACTAAAACATAGAAATACTTAAATAGGTACCAGGATAAAGTTAATAAACACCCAGATATTCAAATGTTGATCACACAAATGCCTGGCGTGTACGCTAGACACTGGACACAAGAGGTGGTAAATGGTAAGGGGATTAGCTTTGAACAGATACGAATTAATCATATTTATCTTATCTAGTCTAACTAATCGGAATCCAAAAATTTTCAGTGTGACTTAAGTATATAATATATTATTTAAAAAAAAAATCAAAACTGGTTTTGAAAAATATTTTTTTAGTTAAAAACGTATTTCTTTTTACTATTCAGATACCAAAATTCTAATGGGCTTTTATTAAAGCCTCCTTAAACACAAATTAAAGAGATTTTTGTATTAATTAAAATCATATTTTGAAGTCAGTTCTTAATTACGCTTAAGTAAAATACATTAAGTATTCTCTTAGATTTATGAATAATTCAAACATTCCTTGTACTTTGCGTCGATGTTCAGAGACATTTTTAAAAGCCTGGGATTAACGTTTATGTTTAAACGTTAATGTTTTTAAAAAAATACGGCCTGCAATTGAATCCGCACCCTTCGACGTGTTATATGCTGTTTTTTTTAATAGAATCCATTCTTGCTATCGTCGGCACTTGGTGGAATTCCATTGTATACACACGTTTTTTGTGTAGTTAACACTTATACTTATCCACAATATACTTTAATCAATACTCTCTGCTACTTTCTAGCCAATCGGTTTCACTTTTCCAAGTCACAGTCTATCTGTATTATAAATTTCAAATAAATCCGTTTAGCCAGTCGAGCGTGAAAGAGTAACAAATATATATATATTCACAAACTTTCGCATTTAAAATAGTAGTTTAGGTAGTTCTGTATGTACTGGAATCGTTGACTAAAACATAACACAAGCATGTAATTTGCTTACTTTGGGGTTAGATTTAATTTGTGTAACTTGTCCGGGGACTTATTTACTCATTTATTACGAAAAGTTTTCTGCTTTTTAACAGTTTTATTTTTAATATGTATTGCTTTTCTAAAAACAAATAAGGTTTTAAAGTGTTACGCGATTACTTAGCGATTTTAATGGTTCTTTTTTTAGTAAGATAGGTCATGATTTCGAAGTAGTTCCACTTCAAAGTACACTTTCAAAGAAGTTTTCAAAAAATCACGCAGTTAAAGGTATCTTTAATGTAGACACGGGATATCAAAAACCGTTCCTTTTGTGATTAAAAAGTAAAAGACAAATATACAAACGAACAAAAACTTTAATAACACTTGTTTCGGGTTCTGTATCCAGTATACATTGCGTATATTTCATTTACAGATTTAATTTTATCACTATTTTAGTACTTGTAAGTATACCTAGTTTTACAGCATTTATAAAAATATATAAGAAATGTATAAAACTATATTCCACGATTAATATTTGTTAATATTACTAAGTACCTCACATGCGTGTACTTCATATGGCTCATTTAGAAACTCGCAGAGGAGAGCGGAATATTCCCGAATATGAATATGTAAAGTCTTATTGGTGTGTGTTCAGGAAAAGTCACTTGTGGTTTTTCCATGTATAACATATTCTACGAGTAATCTAAACTGTCTAAAATAATACTAGACCGCATGAAACAATAGTCAAAGAAGTTATTGGTTTCAATTTTATATCATTCTTTTTATCAGTCATACTATTATGTAAGTAAATTCAAAAATCTGTGATTGTGTTTGTTCTTCTTTCACCTCAGAACACCTAAACCGAGTTGAGTGATTCTTAACACGGCAGTCGTCAGTGTATCTATCTTTGGAGAAGGACATATTATGCTACATTTTATTCCAATATCTCAATAGGTTCCCACAGGAGGGCTTGAACTTAAGCCTCATTGTAACATCTAGTAATACTTAATATATATGTGTGTTATCGCCTCTGTGGCTTAGCAGTTCGATGCGGTTTTGACTTTTTGAGATCCTGAGATCGATCCCCAATAAACAATTAAAAAAATAGAAAATGTATATTTTGCCACCTATCATATTGTGTGACTTAGTGTCTTCTGCTAGTTTTAGTGGTCGGCCCTGTTTGTGCTTCTGCCTACATCTTCGGGGATATGAACGTGAAGATACTATGTTGTTGTGCCACATTACGGCATAAGCCTCCCAGAATGTATGTAACAGGCTGTAAGGACATCACTCCCGCATTCCGCATTGTTATTCATCGCCGACCTCTTTTGTGATGTTTGGGAGAAACCGTTGCCGCATCTTTCGTCCTTTACTAACTCCTTAAACAAACCTAAGATAGATAAGGTCCGAGATATGTGCGTGAAAGTTGCGCCATGCGCTCATCGTGGTATCCTTCGAATGATCATCCATCTCTTTCTACGTACAATTTTCTTCAGTACGAAAGAGATGGAAAATTTAACGCAACAGTTGTTGAGCGCTTATCGATCGTGGTACCAGCCACGTGCGGCGCCTGTCAGACCCCATACCACGTTTAAGTAATTCGAGGACTTCGATTCTATTTGACTTCATTGTTCCATCACGTACTACGAAATGTTGAAAAATGTTATTTGAATGAGCAATGAAAGGTAACATTGCGAAAGTATCATGTTAAGTATAATTGCTTCATTTCGATTCTGATTTCGTCGTCGTAAAAATACGAAATGAACTGTGAATGTGGGGTAGATATAATAATATAAGAAGGGTAGATATCGTAAAACGTCGACACGTAAACTTATAGTAGTATTACCTACAGGCTACAACGAATACCTTATGAAGTAGATATAGTGCTACTTAAAATTTTTATGAGCTTGGAAGGTAAACAACCTGACGGATTTTTTCATAAGAGATAAAATATTGGCGCTAATGGTGGTCAAGACAATGGTGGTGGTTGATTAATTTATCAGCTACTTAACATCCAGACCACCTTTTTAGGGGCAAATATTGACAATATGGCGGCAGGAATTGGTAAGGCGTTGCTCAGTTTAAAGTTTACTATTTTCGAGTTGTTATGTATCAGGTTTACCGCTTGGGCGTATCTTATGCGGCGCCTCCTAAATACATTTTAAAATTCAAACACAATGAAAATGTCAAATGATATAATCATGTAATAATACATATGTATTTTTACTAATACTACTTACATTATTATAACAACATTTATGCTAAATTCAAAAAAAGCAGGAAAACTTCGTTTAATGAGCTTGGAGATCCCTTTTGGATCTAGCGCCCTGGGAGTGGTCCAACCGCGCCCTCCCTTACATCCCTGTACTGTATTGCATGTATTGCTCCCAATCTGGACGAGTCATTACACTCTCAAAATCGAAAACATAAAACGTTTAATTATACGTTAGTAAACCTCGACTTCGCTGCTTTTGATCAGAAACTTTACTTAAGTATATCTTATTTATTTATTTAACACTTCATTGCACACAAAAACTAAAATACACAAAATACACGAGCAGTTAAAAATGCACAAAAGGCGAGCTTATCTCTAACTAAAGAAATTTCTTCCAGCCAACCCAAAAAAAAATTAAGCTGTGAAAATAAAATGGAAGGCATCGTGTACAAAACAATTAACTATAACTATACTTAGAACGAATAAATAAAAATATACTAATGAAGTGTGTAAAAAAAACAGGTACAATTATAATTATTAAAATATCTTAGTAGGATAATATATTATGAGTGTGTTATTGTGTCAACGATAAGTAATGTTCCTTCAATCTTTTCTTAAAAGTAGGTAAAGAAGGGTTGTCACGAATCACGAATATCTTAATTTGATGAGCGGGCAAATGAAAGAACCAGACACCTATAGAAACTGGTCACCGTCTGGCCCTTAGACAACCGTAACAAAAGAGGAATGACCAACTCGCTACCGACTCTTGTACGAGTAGAATACATTAATATTAAGGTATAGTAGCACTATTTAAATTATGCGTGTCGACTATATTCGTCAAGCTTCGGAAATCCGAATGTACTTTATGTATATAGAGTTGTTATTACATAATTAATCATTTCACTTAAATTTAGATTAGGTCAACCAATTTAAAAATAGAAGTATAAAGAGTAAAAAGTGTAAAGACGAAACGCATAATTTAAATAAGTAGTTACGTGTAAAAACCTGTGTATACAATGGAATTCCACCAAGTGCCGACGATAGCAAGTATAGATTCGAAATAGTAGTACTGTACTCTGTGACCTTAATACGCCTCTTGAATGTTTATCAACATTTAATTCAATGTTCGTAATTCAGTATTAGACAATAATATAACAATAAAACAATACTTGACAACTAAAGAATGTGATTAAATAACAAAATTAATAAATAAAAAAACTTGACAATAATCAAACGTTATAAATAATTATAATTAAATCAATTCAGATTTAATATTATCATTTCAAAAATTATTACACTATTCAGTTTTTGTAAGATTTTTCGGTACCACTCTACACGTCTTTGTTTTTGGACTTCCTTTAAATCCATGGAGTATGATATGATTTGTCAGTCATAATTAGTTGCAAAACGGTATCGATATCAGATTCACTCGCCGGCTGACCTTCACGTTTATCGTCATGGAGATTATCTTGCCCGCGTCTAAATTCTCAAAAATACAGAGCTACAAGAAGGTTTTTCATCACCAAATGCCAATGGAAGCCTCTAGTCCCATGTTAATTTAAGCTGCAGAGAAAATCGTAAAAATATTTAGCAAATATTTTGACGATTTAATTTCATTATAATAACGACACAAAATTACATAATATCTGAACCGCGCCAAATTGAAAAAACAAATGACAGTCATGAAAATTAAAAGATAACATCCCAAATAACATACTGCCTACATTTTGTGTTAATATGTTCCTAGATATTTCCATTTTCAAATTCTGTTATTTGAATTATTGCTTTTCTAATATGTTTTTTTTTTAATTTTTTGTAAGTGGCCAGTTACAAAAAAATTTTGTCTGGATTTTACTTTTGACATAGTAATATCGTTTCAAGAGCCAAGCCGATTGTATATTCCTACACTTAGTCATAGGTAGGTCTTTAATATAGTTAGGTATACAGTTAAAAATGTTTATGGCCATAAAATGAACAATTTTCTTTATTAACTGGAATTGACGTTTTGGTATAAACAGTTTATTGGTTGCTTGTGGTTATATGTTTATGTTCTACATTTAACATTAATAGCTATAGGTACTTTTTAAGACAAATAGAAATTTCTCGAAATATATAAATGTAGATATACATATACATATGTATGTAAATAAATGCAAGGCGAAGGTAACGTATAATTTTTTAATAAAGACATGCAACTATCGAGTGGCATGGCATTGCAAATTGCTCTTCAACATTTATTTTGGATCCTAGCAGCCCTGTGTTTTTCCACAGAGTTGCCCCACGTTCTAAGACCATAAGATAGAACTGAAGACACATAACCGTGATACGCTGAATGGCTGCTTCCATTGACACTACTTGCCTTCAACGCCTTATTAATTTTTTTACATTAGTATATTAAATTTAACCTAATTCATTTTATCAATATTAATCTTTAAACTATTTCTATTTAGCCATTTAATTATCTTATCTATTGTATTTTTAATTTCTTGTTCATAGTTATTTAAATTTTGACAATAGAATGTAAGTGTTAAATTTTACGTTTGGAAGGTCATCTATGTATCTAAGAAATAATATAAGTTCTAGCATACTACCTTGTAGTACACCAACATCTTTCATTCCATGTTGTGATGGACAATAACTTTTAAGCTCATTTACTGTTTTTGTAATTTATGTGTTTAGATAGTGCACAGAAAATCTGTATATCTGTGCAATAAAAGTGTTTAATGATTTCAACGTCATTTCGAACAGATTTTAATATTTTTTCGAAAGTGTGCTCTTCCGATATGGTTTCATTGCCACCAAGTCTGGATCTGATCATGAAATCCCATAGAAATAGAGGAAAATGTAGAGTACATGTTATTGAAATTAAATTCGGGATTTGTGCAGTTTAACTAGGCCTTAATTATATCCTGAGTATTAAAGTGAAAAATTGCGGGTACCAGCTGATTTAATAGTTAAAAAGCAGTGTTTTGCACAAGTAAAGTCACATAATACTTATAGTACAGTGAATAATTAACCTAATTGTATAGAGAACGTAAATTGTCACAATAATTAATGACCTATCGTTGTAGGCGGGCAATTTTTGTAATTAAATAATAAATAGATATGAGTGGCCAGGTGTGAGTCGGACTCGCCCAAGAGTGATTTTTTTATATTGGCATTGTATTGTTTTTTTACTGTGCCGTACAATGTGACAGGTTCTGATGTGTTGTTACGATCATTGAGGTTACGTATTTTTTTTTATTGTATTAATTAACCACAGTACAACTATTTCCAATTTAAATCTTGTGTAAAAAAATGTAACCGAAAACTTAATTTATTCCTTAATTATCGGCCCGCCCTTGCTTTTAACGGTTATGAAATATACACATAAACTTTCCTCTTCAATCACTTTATCTATTAAAAAAACCGCATCAAAATCCGTTGCGTAGTTTTATAGATTTAAGCATGGAAAGGTACGTAGGGGCAGAAGAAGCAACTTTGTTTTATACTATGCAGTAATATCACGAAAATATAATAATAACTAATAAAGAATTTAAGTTTCAAACAACAAACGAACATACAGCACTGATTGGTACAAACTCTGTCACCTGTCGCGTTGCCGCCACACTAAGCTATCATTTATTATTCGGTGAACATAAACAAGAGACGTGTCTGTATTTATATTTAGTTTATAAAACGAAATAACGAAATGAAAATAGTTCAACATTATCGAAATAAATAAACGTCCAAGTAAATTTTTATTCTTCCAGTTGTTATTTTTATTTACGGGTTGACTGAAAGAAATTTTATCCATCAGAGATAAGCTAGGCTTTTGCACTTTGGTTTTCTTCAGTTTAGGTCTTCGATGCATAAATTATTGTATGTAACAACGAATTTATAATAAGAAAAATAATACTGTAGCCTGTTTTTTAAACTCAGAGACTAAATTGACATAAGCAATGTTGTTAGTTTTTTGCAATTCATTAATAGTGTCGTACCACTATGGAAAAATGTTAACAAAATCTATTACCGACTTTTATAAGTTACTATGGAAAATCGAAACATGTGTATTTAGAATGAATTGATACAATTTAATATGCTCATTCATAATCGTAGGTTAATAAATGTGATTATTTGTATTTTTTCAAAATTTACAAAAAGTAAAATGTTGTATTTTTAAAATAAATTTTATTTTTATTCAGATAATGACTCGGTAATTTAACACTCAAAATTATCTAATTCGTCATCTATATCTAAAATTAGCCGACCCGGTGAACCTTCTCCTGACCTGATAATAACGAATACAACAACAAAAAAAAAAGAATTGGCAGAATTGGTCCATCCATCTTTTATAAATATTTTTCATTTTGTTTTGAATATATGCGCAAAATAGTCCTTCAATCGCTGTGGAGTTACTTGAAGAAGCCATTCTCCAATAATCTTTTAATCATTTAATTTTAAAGTCTAATTACTTGCGCTAAAAATAATATTTTTTTTATTTTTATGGTTTAGCCAACCGGTTTCGCTATACAAGCATCATAATAAGAATAATATATAATAAAAAAATAATAATAAAATATACTGTGGAAAGTACAAGTGTTTGTAAGTAAATTGCATCAAGAATGGAATTCCACCAAGCACCGACGATAACAAGTATAGAATCTAAAAATAATAAACTTTTTATGGCAAAATACAGCGAACAATTATTACGAGGCTTTGATAATTATAACCTTACGGTGATACATCCGGGCCGGATTTAGGAGAGGGTAACCGGGGTGAAAGCCTTGGGTTCCCACAAACGGCACTAGAGACTTCCTATAAATTTCTCATAACGAATCTTTCAAATTCCATTTCCAAAACATTTGTAAGCATCTTTTCCTTTGATATTTTCTTTTACTGTTTAACCTTTTCCTACAGTACTTTGTCATGACTTTGTCCACACATGATTATATTGTTCTGAAATATTAAAAGAAAACTCGACGTTTTTTTTTATTCTTTAGTTAGAGATAAGCTCGCCTTTTGTGCATTTTTAACTTCTCGTGTATTTTGTGTATTTTAATTTTTGTGTGCAATAAAGTGTTAAATAAATAAATAAATAAAATTGGGGCTACGGTTCTCTACACGTTTGTTGCCCCGATGCCTCCAGACCTCTAAATCCAGCCCTGTGATAGGTACATACACATGAATATGATGTCAATCTCTAGGCTCAACTGAAAGCGTACGAGTATTGTAATTTAAATAATCGCTAATGAAGTGTACAATGGGCACGCCCGTAATTCTTGAAAGATGCCTTCTAAGTTGAGCCGGCCTTGTATGCCCTCTTAGCGGAATCACCTCATTATAATAATTACATTGTACGACATTATGTCGACTGTAGTCACGTTGTTTTATCTATTCTACCATAAATTCAAAGTTTATCATTATTTTGTTCCGGTTTGGGAGTTTAGGCGTTTAATTTAGGAATGAGTAATAAACATAAGAATTAAGAATAAGTAACATCTGACTAGGTAGTAGAGTTAGCATTGACTTACCCGGATTGGTACCACCACCTTACCTACTCCAGCTGTCATAACGTCATGACGTGTTCCGGTTTGGAGGGTAAGGTAGCCGGTAAACTTACGTTTACTCGAGGTCTGACATCCCGGCCTCGGGTTGGCCATGCACCATTATCACATTTGGTGTCTCTAGGCGGCGTGAATTTCTTACCATCATGAAATCCGTCTGATTGTTTGCCTTGCAATATCATAAAAAAAATAAAATAAAAACTATTAAGCGCAGTATCATTAGAAAAAACCGACTCCAACTAAATTATTAATACTGCATTGAATATTTGTAATGGCTTATTTAATTTTACTTGAAAAAACGAAGTTAGTTTATATTTTTCTTAAAAAATTCAACCAATATTAAATCCAGTTATCCAGGACCATTTGCAGAATGGTTCAAGATTGTCGAATTGAGGAAATAGGTTATCTGACACTCACACTTAACTCTGAACTCTATTTCATTTATTTAAAGTTTCTTCCACAGTGGCACCTTGGATATGCTTTGGATATCCTTTCCAAAGTGTGGAAGCTTCAAATTCGTCTCAAGGGAGTCGTCGAGTTGAACCAATGCTTTGTTTACGGATGGACCGACAAACAAATATTGAGCTATTTGAAACTGAACTCTTACAAAGAAAAAGTGTCATTTACTTTTGCTTAAAAGTTAGTTTATTCTTATGTTCGCTGAATCGACTGGAGAAATAAGAAGGTCTTCGATTGGACTGTATTTTTTGTTTATTGTTCGCATAACAACTTAAATATTTGTCTTTTATTTATTTGTTTATCGCCTACTAGCAATATCACGCAGCTTCGCCTGCGTAACTTGGCTACTACTGCACCGATTGTAATGAAACAAAGCCTATGCCACTCAGGGATAATGTAGCATTCTAAAGGGGAAAGAATTTTTGAAATCGGTCTAGTAGTTTCAGAGCCTATTAATTTCAAACAAACAAAAAATCAAACATTTCCCATATAATATTAGTATCGAAGTGGTCTAGCAGTCCAGCGTTGTACTTAACTTCTTGAAGTCCCAGATCCATTCCTCGGGTCGGGTAACAAAAAATAAAAAAATAGGTAAGTGTGTTTTCAATTTTCTGATGAAATAACGTTGCCTAAGATTGGATATGTAACCGGTTGGAAATAGACTTGCCATCTATCACTTTGCGGACTTACGTCTGTACTCAAAGACGTCAGTTATCTTTTAATCCGTCATTAGGACGATATTTTTAATA
>NJDC01000624.1:43508-61077 GCA_002245475.1 Calephelis virginiensis | reverse complement strand
GTGAAACTCTTGATTCTTTCAAGAAACATCTAAAAGAGCATTTCTTTGACATAGCTGAGATTCTCAATTTGTTCATATAATTTTACTTTAGGTATATGTTTAGTTTAATTTTGTAAATTTTGTTTATCTGTTTTGTTATTTTTTTTATTTTATGTGTTTTAATTCATTCAATAATATATATATTAGTAGTAGTAGTTTATATATCTGTACACCAAGTCTACTTATTATATTTTATTTAGTACTTTCCTTTTACGGGTTGGCTGGAAGAAATTTCTTTTATTAGAGATAAGCTTGCCTTTTGTACTTTGTTTTTCTTTTTACTTTTAAGTATTTTTTTGTGCCTAATATCAGTTGTGTACAATAAAGAGTTAATATAGAATGTGCATTTGACCGGACCTACCTACGGGTACGTATTTTGGTCCGCTGAATCCGAGTTCGTTTGGAACTTTGGAGGGTTTGTGTGATTTTTTACATTTAAAATGGCTCGTGGTCTTAATAAAGTTTCGATTCATATTCAGCGGATCGAAATACATGAAAATCACGTTTAGTTTAGTTCCAAAAAAATTTTTTATCATTAAAACTGCCAATTTTCATCATTTTTACGGTTTTTCGAAGTTTTTTCGAAATTTTGATGGTGTAGGGATCAAACTGACCTCGAATTCGGATTCAGCGGACCAAAATACGTACCCGTAGGTAGGTCCGGTCAAATGCACATTCTACATAATTTTTTTTGTGTGCCGGTGTAATCCGGTAATAGGGTTGAAAGATACCTAAAATATTATGAAAATTCTTACAAACGGACTTACAAACATTTGTGAACATAAAGATAAGGTCACCTTTTGTACATTCTCGAAGAGATAAGCATTTTTATGTTTATGTCAATTAATTTGCTATTAAAGTACAATAAATGTAAAATAAATAGCAAGAATAAAAGAACTGGTATCGCCACCGTCTGTTGTTAAAACATTAGGATAAAAATATTTTTGCGTATGTTAGATAAGAGTACTTCTCTCTCTTTCTAAAAAAGTAAGGGCCGTCTGCTTTTCTATCAAGCAACTCGTGTTAGAGACGAGTGTTGATTTATTTGTCAACTAGCGACCCGCTCCGGCTTCGCACGGGTATAAAATATACATAAACTTCCTTTTCAATCACTTTATCTATTAAAAAAACTGCAACAAAATCCGTTGGGTACCTAGTTTTAAAGATTTAAGCATACAAAGGGACATAGGGACAGAGGGAGCAACTTTGTTTTATACTATGTAGTGATAACACCGTGACCATATTCTGGAGTGAGCAGACGAGAGTTTTGCGACGACCGCTTATGCTCTCTCTTGTTCAGTAGGATTACTCTTCTATCTCTATTTCATGCAAATTGAAATTGGATATTATGTAGCTTTATGTGTGTTTGTAATTTTATGTAGGTACTAACGAATTATAAACCTTTTTTTGACAAAAAAATCAACGAATCCGATAAAATAATTATTTTTTTCTTAACTGTTCTCTATGATACTGAACTGTTTTCTATGATATCAGAAGACAAACAAGTAGATGGATTTCCTGATGGTAAGATATTCACGTCGCCTAGAGTCTCTGAAGGTTATTCCCACCTTGCATTGCCAACCTGAGGCCGGGATGTAAGGCTTCGAGCCAGAGTAAGTTTACCGGCTATCTTATCCTCAGAACCGGAACACGTCACGTCACACGTTACGGCGTCAGTGATACTAATCCGGACGTGTTGCTGCGAAACTTTACCACCTAGTCAAATGTCACAATGTTACTGACGGTAAGCCTATGCCCGCCTTTTTCGAGCTGCCTGGCAAGAAGGCAGATGGTTAATTCTGGATAGGAGCCCGGATCAACACGGGGTAAATCAGGGGCAAGAGGCATAAATTAGTATAGGGGTATTGTGTTCAAGAGTACTTAAAATGATATATATGATTCCAGTTTGCAATGTGCACGAAATGAAGGTTTAGGAGTCTGGCCTGGAGGGGAGCCGGTAAACTTACTTGCAAAGAAGCTACCTTAAATTGAGAACCCACCATTAGGAAATCTTTCGGTTTGTTCGCCATCTCGTGAAAAAAATTACAACGTACAAATTTGTCAAAATCTCGAGGTTGCAGGCATGTTAACGTTTCAATTTTTTCGGAAATTTTACAATTTTTTAATTATTATCACTACATAGTATACAAAGTCGCTTCCTCTGTCCATATGTCCCTTTGTATGCTTTAACGTTTAAAATACGCGATGGATTTTGATGCGGTTTTTTTAATAGATAAAGTGATTAAAGAGGAAGGTATTTAATAAGCGTGCAAAACCTGGGTGGGCCGCTAGTTATAATTTAATTCGCAAATCAATAAATTAAGTAATAATTCCCAGCTTAAATTTTACTTTCAAAGTGTGTATATTTTATTGTTAAAACGTAACATCGTTTCCATTACTGTATCTTAAAGTAGGCTTTATTTAACTGTCTGCGAGAGATCTAATTAACTTAAATTATCAGACAAAGCCGCGGGCTATCGGTAATTATTAGTAATGAATAGCACAGAAAACTCTTAATATTTAAAAATATTTATAATTAGTTTACGTAATTTATTCCAGAAATAAAACTTTCAGATCGGAATAACCTATTATTTTTAGACATAGACGTTCAAATATACAAACTTTTATTTTATTACAATTTGTTGTTTAATATTAAGTTTCGGCAACTACATATTAATACGTGATGCCAAAACTTTGGACCCCTTTTTATGAAAATTGCGCGGACGCAGGAGCTTAAAATTTGGCACACTTATTGTTTATGTGTAGGAGAAGTACAGAACGCTACTATTTTTCAATAATAATGCTTATAAAGTATATTAAATCAATAAATAAAACATTACCCACATTACCATGCATTTGACACACACAAACAAATATATTTATGATAACGATAAAAGATCATAGATGACGCACTAAAAAGTTTGGAAACAATGTACCTAGTCGGTCTTAAAAAATTAAGATGGCGTTCTTATCCTAGTCGGTCTTAAAAAATTAAGATGGCGTTCTTATCAACAAGATATTAAAATTTATTATGGTCGAATTTCGACCCACGGGCGACCACTAGTCAAAATAAAAATTCATTTGTAAAAGTAACACATACTTAACACACGAGTACCGACGTTCTTTTTATTATATTAGTAGTGCAAAATTGCGTTTGGGGTATCAAAAGTAAAAACTATTTGTAAAAGAAACCTTAATAACAGTAACACCAGTAACATAGTTAATGTTACTGTAATGATGAGGTTGCCTTATATGACGTCACAACGTGTCAAACACACGTTAACTGGAACAACGGTTTACGAGTAAGTTATTAATAAATGATTGATGGAACGAACTTTTTACAAACTACCTTAAAATTTATGGAATAATTTGTTAGGGCATGAAAACCATTAAAGGCAGCAATAAATAAAATTTCATTCTCTTTATAAAGTTTTTTTTAAGTTACGATATCTATCTATTACACCAGAAGATCCGCCTACTTTTTCCTATAGATTTCCTATAGATGTCATAGATCTTACTCTCACATTACTACTTACTCAGATTACTCTCATAGATCTTACTGATACTTTACTATCTTATGACGGGACTTTACGACACGTGTGCAAATACGGCACGGAAAGCGTCTGTGGCGAGTACTAACGCTATCCACCAAAAAAAAAAAAAGGAAATGAACGAGATCAAATCAATTGAAATTTGTTTATTTGCGGAATATGTATGTTAATAAGTTGTTACAAAGATTTTTAAGCATAAAAACATATTCTACCACAATGTTATATGCAAATATTTATAGTAGTACTATTTAAATTATGCGCTTCGGATATATTCGTTAAGCTTCGGAAATCCAAATGCATTTTTAAAAATTTCTGTATAGAGTTGTTATTACGACGACGAAGCACATAATTTAAACAGTAATACTGTAACTGAATTTATAGAAGTTATATAAATTTTAACATTCAAATTACGGCACTTATTTACATTGTTAATAATTATATTGTTTATATTTTTAATATGCTTCATAATCTATTACAAATAATTTTGAAGGTAGATTAATTTTAATCCTACCCACCGTACACTACTACCGTTTCCAATCCAGTTAGGAGAAGAAACGGCAAAACAAACTCTCCGACATTCAGGCCTATTGCCTATATGCTTTTACAATATACTCTACTGCGATGGTAATAATACGACCTAAAAGCACTCTACCACTCTGCAGAGTTATTCAAAAACTACTAATCCGGTAACAAACTGGCACACTGATAACACGCTGTGATGTAACATTAGTTTACTGTCTGGTCGGTGTAACTAACTAACTACCTCTATTAATTTGTTTATTTTTTCTTTTTCTCTTCTAATGGTAGAGTCTTGCCCGGCTCACTCAGTTTGATACCATATTTTTTCTGTCACATCGTATACTTTTTGTGATAGGTCATCCAAAAAGCACACGGGTCATCTGATGGTAAAAAACAACTTGGCCCATAGACACCATAGATGCTAGAAATGCGTCGCTCTCCTGAGGCGAGGATGTTAGACTATGGTGCAAGTCTACCGGCTACCCTACCCGGAGTCAATATAACGGCAAGAATAGGTAAGGCGGTGGATCTCTACCCAGGGAAGTTGCTGCTTAGCAGTCTAATACAAGTGGTTTAGTTGGTACCGATCTTTATTTTAACATGTGCCCACCTCTTACAAGCTGCCTGGCAGAGAGGCAGATGGTTTCTTCGTCAGCCGACCCGGACAATGACAAGGAAGTGCTCTACATTGTCAAGTTTGAGAGTAGGGTTGCCACTAAACTTCTTTTTAATGAGAAAATACGACACCGAAACACATGATTCTCCTGGTGAAAAGAGACAAGCGTGGACTAAAGACACCATCGATGTGATAGGTGCCTCGCTGTTCTGTTGCCGTCGTTTCAGGTTGGAACTTCGAGGCTATCGGCTACCTTAGCCTTTAGGTCAGAATATAGCATTGTTATGGAGGCAAATCTCTACCTGGACAAGTTGTAGCTCAACAAACTACCAACACTGGTCTTAATATTGATGACCCATTTCACCAAAACTCACCACTTGCGAGCTCCCAGACAGAGGTACATGACCTGAACACAGAAGACCAGGACGTACAAACGTAACCAACCAACTTACACAAAAGGCTTAAAATCCTAAATTTAGGTAAGCAATTCCCTTTGACATGTTTGTCATCAAGGAGATGCATTTTCGACAATCTAAAAATTAATTTATTGATTTAAGTGCAAATTCGGCCTCATATGGAGTACTGTTCTTAACTCTAGGCAAGAGCTCCACAGTACCAGCTCCTTCCATTTGACCGCATTTAACGTTGAGCAACTCGAATCGTCAATGACCGGGCAATTACCAATCGACTTGATTCCTTAGCGTTGCGTAGAGATGTTGGATCACTCTGTGTTCTCTACCGCGTCTATCATGGGGAATGCTTTGAGGAGTTGTTTGGTTTAATTTCAGCCACTGATTTCCACTTATAGTACAGAACGTCCCACATCAAGTCCACTTTTTGGCGTATATCACATTGGGCTGCACACCTGAGCGGCTTTTTTTTGGAATGACTAATTTGTCGCCAATCTCGCGGTTTTTATAACTTCACCGTCCTTTGTCAACCGAGCAGAGTGCTCAGCCCGAGACATCATTATTTACATGGATTGAACTATTCCCTACAATGCCAGGAACAAGGGCTGTCTCCCGGGAGACTGTACCTCGACTTGGTGCTGCGTTCTAGTTACTGGGTGGGCTTGATGGAGGAATAGTGACGGCTCGTCGCTCGGCGTTAGGCTCCGGGCGCAAGAGAGGTCTTCGTCGCCGAGACGGCGACGACGGTGTAGTGTAGTGTCCTGTGAATTTGTGTTGTTTGGATTGGGAGGGAGGCTCGCGTTTGCCGCGGTTATTGGATCCGGTGGATGCAATAACCGCGTGGACGTGACGGGGTCTCCTAAGGTTGGCGGGTGAGTTTGCGGCCGGTGTGTAGTCACACGCGGGTGCTAACACTGGTTTAGGATGGAGCCCTGAACGCCGTGATTTCAACTCTACTCATGTGCTTGAACTATAGCCGCACGGGGATGCGGAAGCAGTGTGTTACACCATGCGGGATTTGTATACAACTCAAAAATGTTCTATACAAAGTTAAAATGTGTGCTGTGACATCCGACTTAAAAAAATATTTAGACTCTGTTATTAGAGAATATAGACTACCCGCTACTAGCAGATCACTATATCTGTGGCCTTACTTTTACACCGATTTGCTTTTATCGTCCTTACAAAAATCTACCGCCTTGATTAATTACTAATCACGGTGGTAGTAACAAGCAAGGCGCTTCTCGCTTCTCACGAGTTGCCTGATAAGAAAACAGTTTGTTTTTTTTTTCATGTAAAAAAAGTAGACAAACAAAGACGCGTGTTATTGCTAGTCATTTATTTTAGATGTTAAAAATCCTTAAGCTCTCATAATAAATCACTTGTCTGTCTTATTATTCATAAAATAAATACTCACAATCACTTGACAGAAAATGTATTAAAAATCTCACGTCAAATGACATCTATAAAACACGTCGTTTTATTTACTTAATTTAAAGATACAAAAGTCATAAATTTTCTTTTGTTTTAAAATATTTATGGGCTTTATGAAGTCGAAATTGAATAATTTAGCGAAGTGAAACTGAAAAAAACCGACTTGGTTAATGATATCGTCTAACAGCCAATGTTAATAATGTATCTCTAAAGATGAATTTCAAGAAATCGAGATAGCTGCGTATCCGCCGGCCTATCCTATACATAATTGCCATATTTATCCTGTCCATAGATATGTTGTTGGCAAGCAATAGCATAAAAATGGATCTAAATATCAATCTTGGATAAGTTTTAGATTAGGATTTATTATTAATATTAGCCGTAGACAGAAATTTAGTGTATTCCTCGATTTCACTAAGATTCCAGCGTCAGATTCAGATTTGATGGTAATATTACTACCTCAGAAGTACATTCTTTCAAATCCTATTAATGTTATGAATGCCAAAGTTTGTATGTTTGTTTGTGACTCCTTCATGCAATAACTGCTAAATTGCGGTTTTCATGAAATTTGACACCCAGATAGAGCGGAACTTATTATGGACATAACTATTACTATGGACATAGCATAGTTTTTATCCCGAAAAAATGTTTCCGTGGGACCATTAACTACGAGGACAACGCCGCGGGCAACAGCTAGTAATAAACAAAATTAATATCGATTTAAAATGACTGAGAACACACATGTAAAATAAAATGACAAATATAAAAATGTAGGAGTCAAAGTCGATTAAAATATATGTTATATCATAATAGGTTAGACCATTAAATTTTTAAATAGTTTGATGCATATTTTTTTACAGAATAGTCTGATTTGGTTAAATGATTTTTTTATTTGACAGTGTAGGCATTAGGGTTATGGACACAAAAGTCGTCGTTGCGGAAGGAACTGTACTATACGGTTAAATATCCAAAATATTGTCTCGTACGTATATTATTGATAACCTTCTACAGTTCATAACATCTAGTTTTTATTATTCATCTGCAACAGGTCGGCCAAAAATGTTGAACACATAACATTTGGGAAACACATTTGCAAATATTCAGGATTTTTTTGTTTATCAGGATTATCTCGTATAAAATTACATACTAAAAACACCATTTTCTTTTTATCATTTCTTGTTCACTACATTAAAGTTATCTTGAATTAATAAAGAATTTTTGGACGTAGTACACCACAAAATCTACTCCCGAATTAAGCAAATTAAATAATGCTTGTGTTATGGATGTCATCAAACGACAGTAATACTTTTATTGATACTAAAATAAATTAAACAAACACCCAGACACAGAAATAAAGTTATCTATGTTAATCACATAAATGCCTACAGAAATTACATTATATATAATCAGGAACAGAACCAAAACTGAAACATTTTACATAAAATACAAATGAATTTCAACTCGGTGTTACAG
The DNA here is from genome assembly GCA_002245475.1 of Calephelis virginiensis. Lineage (NCBI taxonomy): Eukaryota > Metazoa > Arthropoda > Insecta > Lepidoptera > Riodinidae > Calephelis > Calephelis virginiensis. Next base: position 53,035 of record NJDC01000624.1, on the reverse strand, counting down.
TAATTAAGTAAAACGTATCTTCACGCCCGTCCCCGAAGAGTAGAGTAGGCAGAGGCACAACCAGGGCTCGCACGACTAGCCGAAGACACTAAATCCACAATGTGATAGGTGGCAAGCCTATCGCTAACCGGGCACATGTTAAATCCCGAGCAACACTTTTTTTATTAAAATTTATATTTTTGTTGCTCGACCCGGAATTCAAACCCGGGATCTCACGCAGTCAAGTCCAACACCTGAACCGCTAGACCTCAGAAGCACAGTAATTTATGGTAAAATAATTTACTTTAATTACTTATTTTGTATGTTTTAGTTCATACTGATTATAATAAATTCGGTAAATTTCTCAAAGACCGCAACCCTACTTAAATGAAAGAATTTTCAATAAATAAAACATCACCCGCCTTAATCATAAATATGGTCTAACGTGGGATTAACATTAAGTTGATATCTGTATCACACTGTAATGTATACCAGGTTAAACCATGGAGCACATTACGCCGTGTTTATTAAAAGACGGCATAAGTTTATGGCTGTTATAATATTCTATTCCATCCTAGTCTGATCTTGAATTACTATAAACATAAAATTTTAAAAGTAAGCCCCAATCAAAAAATACCCGGCTTCCAAACAAAAAATCGCGTTGTAAACTGTCCATTCGTTAAGGAGCTATGATGTCACAGACAGACACGTTAAACTTGTTACATTTTTAACTTCGGTGAGGGATAAAAAAGTGTTTTGTTATAGGTAGGTAACTGGTAGGTTTAAAATAATAAGTGACAGTAAAAGTATTCAAGTGGTTTTTTAATCATTAATTATATTATATTGCGATGGAATAATAACTACTACTATTACTACTAATACGAGTTATGTAATGATGAAAATATGATCGTAGAGAATTTACTTAGTTACCATTAACATTTTGGGTGTCCATAGACGACGGGTATTTATTGCCATCATCAAAGTCGTCTGTTTGTTTGCCTTCTAATGTCATTTAAAATGATAAGCTGTTCAGGCCTTAATGAATATTCATTAAAATAATAAAAGCCATTTTCCCATAACCATAATAATCACGTGATATCCTATCATTTATACATGGTAATCTGGCGATGTGACTCATTTTATCGTTCTTCTCAGACGCATCATTCGAAACTACTATTTTTAATCACAATTTAAATAAAAAAATACAAAATGTCCAATTTTTATTAAAAGGTATTGGATGTAGGTAGTTTTTTTTATGTTTATAGCAGTATTTTTTGTGTTTTAGTTCGTTTGTAAGATTTTGATAAAATTGCTGATAATTGTAACTACCTACTTATTTATTTTATATTTGGCAATAGCAATGTTCTTTATTCATTTTTATCTTTTCTCCAATCAATGATATGTTAGGTTTAATTAATTTTTTTCTTTTTAATATAGAATATAACTTTCGTAAATTTGTTACCAATATTATAATGTTAATTTATTTTTAAAACCAGTTATTTATTAAAACATGCATTAGTTCTAAAAAACATGAAACAATTCTGAGGCTTACGAAATTATTAACGTTAAATAGAAATATCAGAAACAAATATCATAATTTGTAATTAGTATCGTATGCTGAATATTTGGCAATCTATTATTAGATTACCATTTTTATAACAATGTATATTATTATAATAATTTAATAATTGACTATCTAGAAATCAGTGTTGTGCAAAAGTTAAAATTGTGAAGAATGATTGGAACAGTGTAAAATAATGTGACCACTGTAATGACTGAGGTTGAAGTGCAGAGGCGTCCAGACCCTGAAAATATATTCAAACCATTAGTGTTTCTTAGGACAATATGGCGTCGTACATTGTCCTTCAGAAGAAAGACGAGGAAGGTGAGTTATACATTTAAGACATTTAAATACTAACAGATTAAACACTAACAACCAAAAACCAAAGGTTCTAATAAGTAGATAGGTATATCAATCTTTACTAGCAGTCTACATAGTGAAACCGGTTGGCTCAATTGTAACCAAAAAGGTATTATAACGAAGGTATGCACATCAGAAAAGAATAATAATACAGCTAAAAATAACTAGTTGTTGAATTCTACATGGGTATTTCCGTCTTAGTAATTAAAACCACTTCTGCATATTTCAGTCACCATTACTTCAATATCCGCCATCTTGTGTTTCTGACTATCAAAAAGTACGTGTGTTTGTTTTTTACACATTAAATTTTATATATTATACTCGTATATTCCATTTTTAGTTTTGTCAATTTTCTGTGTCTCGTAATTATTTTTGGACATTGCACTCACATAACAATGCATCCGTTTTAATGCGAATTTTAATTATTTAAGAAGAAGACGAAGAATGTAACGCTCGCTGACCGCATTCGTAACAGTGAGATCCGAGAAAGAGTGGGATTGAAAGAAAGTGTTGGTGTTAAAATGCGAAAGGGCATGCTCCGCTGGTTCGGTCATGTGGAAAGAATGACAGATGAAAAATTGACAAAGCAGATAAACGATGCGAATGTGGATGGATGTAGGTACCCGGGGAGATCAAGGCTGACATTTCACGATCAGATCAATCGGATACTATCCGAGGGTGGTGTCTCGGAAACCGGCGTCTTTGTATGAAAAGGGTTATGAATGTGAAGGAAGCAAGACAGGTTTGTCAGGATCGTGAGGTCTGGCACTCGATACTCTCTGCCTACCCCGTAAGGGACTTGGCGTGAAGATATGTATGTATGTGTGTAATAATTGCATTTATTCTTAAGCAGAAAACAAACAACTATATAGTACAAAGGTAAAGTTATTTGATTTAACTTATTACTATTAAAACTAATGAGACATCATTCATCATTGTAGCAGATAATAATTAATCAACAATGACAGTTTATATGTAATAATTAATGAAAGTTATGTAATCATCATCATTCTTCTTATTCATCAACGTGATTCTCACGTTATTATTCGCATGCCTTTTCGCAGAAAGCTGAAGGTCACTAATTTAATTATAATCTTGATTCTAGACTGACAGCTAAATACCCCATTATTAAATTTTACATGTTGCTACTCAATATTGATACAAGCTAAATTAAATGTATCTTTGACGACATTGTAAGAAATAAAAGGAAGGTAAACAAGTAGACGGATCTCCTGATAAGAAATCAATGTCGCTTATTTACACTAAATGTTACAACGGCGGGTTGTTAACAGGATGTTGGGAATTTGGCGTTAGAAAAGTTTTTGTCTTAAAAAATATAAAACTAATACCATAATATGAAGAAAATAGCGAGAATCAGCAATATAATCATAATAACAGAACAAAATTCAGGGCTGTATACCGATTCGGGTGAGAATCAAAGCTCAACCACAGAATCAAGGCTCAAACACCATACCCAAGATATTCACCTCTTCGAGCTGTTGGATAGGAACGTAGTCGACTTCTTTACTTTAAATTAGTCTGGGACTAACGGTCGAATTACTTATGAGATACTTTATAGTTAATCAATAAATTAAGATTCAAATGAATGTAATGTACAAGATGTCTGGTGATGTCGGACGCTATCGATAATTAAATTAATAATTTCGACACCTTTCCAATAGTTTGACTGTTATTTTACCATTTCAGATCATCTTTTAGTGGATATAGGGTATTTAAACAAGTTATGATTTTTATTTAAACTTTAGATTTATTTATTTATTTTTCAAAATATTATAAAAATACATTTTTCGAATTTCAGTAGGTAAAATAGATTAGGTACAGTGCAACATAACACTAATTAATAATTAATAAATAATATAATGTTATTATTAAGTTTACTGAACCAAATCCTGCTTATTTATATTAAATACAAAGATAATCGTTTCGTTCTTAGATAATAATTGTCACATGGTTTTTATAATCCAATCGCTTTAATAACTAAAATCGATTACTGCTTCAAGTCGCATTCGGGAATAGACAAAATTTATTTTCTTTCACCACCTCGGAATTAAATAAAAAAGTGTAACATAAAGTAGTACAAAATGTAAAGTGTAGCCAAAATGACTACCTTTTACATTAGTTTATTATTTTACATTTATTACATCACCTGTCTATGAAAGTCCCGTCAACATTAGTCTAGTCGTTTCAGAGGGTAGCCGAAACAAACAAACTGACAGACAGACAAACAAATATTGTAAATTTTCATTTATTAAATGTAAAAATAATCATTCTGAAAACACACAATTTTCAAAAGAGTTAAGTATTTTTAAAGTCTTTGGTGGGTAACTCAATGTTTTTTGTAAACTAGCTATTTCGTCTAACTTCTTTCCACCTGTTTAGTTTGTATGGAAAAATGAAATGTTGTTTTACTTAGTGTTTTAACATTTTTCCCATTTTCTTAACCCTCAAACTTTCCCTGGACTTCCGCAAATAATTCAAAACCAAAGTCAAATCGATCCAGTCCTTCGAAAGTTATTCGCGTACATATTATGTTGCTTATTTGTTTTTATATACACATACGTTTAGATTGAATAATAAAAAATACAATGTTAATTTATTGTTTGTTCACTTTTCATCTTTTTATTTTACTTGTACACTTTTTTTTAAAAAAAAAAAAGACAAAAAATACCTTTTATTAAGTTGTTGAACCCGTTAAGTTCATCTTTCAACGAAATCGGGATCGATATTTTGAAGTTTTATTGGAAGTAGATAAAGTTTAGATTATTTATTCTTTTGATTAGATGGATGGACCGTTCCTGCTAGTCGCCAAAACAGCCACCATAGCGTTACAATGTTACGTTCGTTATATTTCTTATGTTTGTATCACATTTCTATCGTGTTCGGAGCTTTCAAAAAATTACAAACTTAATTACTAAAAAGGCTTGTCTAGGATGTCCGATGTGTATTTCCAAGAAATTAATAAATTTGTCCTCTACTTTGCTTATCTTTAAATAAACTGTAGGTTTATAATTCAGTGATTCGTATGCTTGTTTTCGTATATTATATGTAAAAAATACATTTAAAAATTTACATACAGCATAGCAATTCTCACGTTATAATTAAAGTGTTATTTGTGGTATTAATCTTCAGAAAGCTGAAGGCCACTGGTTTATTTGTTTGATTAACAGAGTCGGAAGGAATGTTCACAGAGTAGTTTAAAATCCATTTGTTACGATGTTTATCATCTACGTTTTCTTCAATATGATAATAATTGTTTATTGCATTGTGGCTATACTAACAATAAACACAGTTACTCCTTTTTTTATATTTATATATTTCACATCATCAAAGTGGCCCTTGTGACGCGTGTATTCTAATAGGGATTTCTAAAAGGATTAAAACATTGGTTGTGAACATTGGTTTACATCCGTGTGGAACGTAGATTTAATTCAAATTTTGATTTGTTTCAAATAAAATTTCCGCCAAGGTCATCTTGTGGAAGGTGTGATTGGGGCTTGATTACAACCGTCGGGATGATGCTTAAAACTTACTACCGGATCGAAGCACCTCCCTGAGAACATTCGCCAAGAAATACTCAAAACGCCAGTGTTTTTGTAAATTTCTCTCTCTCCTATATTGAAAAGCATTTTTTTCGTGAAGCTATTTCCGCTTCAATCTCTTTTCCTTTTTCTCTGTTAACATTTGACACTTCACCCACTTTTCTCTGTATCTAGTCTATGTATTATGTAATAAGAGTATATCTCCCTCTACCTCTCCTTCTGTCTTTCCTTTAATGATGTTTTTTAAGTACATTTTTTTGTAGCAACGAGCGGCCGGTCAAATATTTTCTTTTATTTTGTATAGTAGTTGTCATTTTCCTTTTTTATATCAGCATCGACGTGCTAAACGCTATTCTGATTCTGATTCTTTAACTATAGTTTATAAATAACTAGCGGCGTAGTACGTGCATCGCTACGTATACGACCGCATGAATGACATAACACAACAAAACAAAAAGAAAAAAAAAACTGAAAAAAGTTTCAATATGACAGCACAATCCCCATGTTAAAAAAGTTTTAATTTGACAGAAAAATACCCATTGACAAAACAATCCGCCATTTATTGAATTCATTGATTACAAAAAATGTGATAAATAACCGCTTGGCCGATTTTATGCAAACTTCACATAAACCATCTACTATATAGTCCGAACAAAGCCTAAACATTTGGTTTGGATGTACGAGTAACATTGCAAGTTTTCTATCATAATGGAGGCTTTAATTATAAAGGTAGTGTTACAAGTAGTTTCTAGTTTTGACAAATATTTGGTCAAGTGTAACACGGAACAGCTGAACCAACATAAGCACGAGTCGTTTTAATCTGAAGCTTTGGTTATTGTCTTTGTCTCTTTAAACATTTATCAATGTGACCTATTTGAAAAAAAATATTCCTAACATTTCAACGTATAACCTTTGTCCCCGTGTTGGTCCGGGCTCCTTTGTAAATTAGACATCTGCAATTACTGCCAGGCAGCCCGTAAAAGGCGAGCATAGGCTTATGGTCACTAACACCGTGACATCCTAATAGGTGGTAGAGTTTCGCAGCGACTCGCCCGGATTGGTACCACTGCCTTACCTATTCCTGCCACCATAACGTGCAATGTTTGCCGTTGACGTGTTCCGGTTCGGAGCTGGTAATCTTACTTTTGCTCGAGGCCTAACATCCCGGTCTCTGGTTGGCAGCGCACCATTACCACCTTTGGTGTCTCTGGCGGCGTAAATTTCTTACCATCAGGAAATCCGTCTGCTTGTTTGCCTTCCATTTAGATAAAAAAAAAACTTACTATAGTAGCTCGATACACAGAACGTCTTTGGCTGAGAGAAAGTTTCATCTGAGTCCCATCTAAAGTAAAATACTAATCAATTCAGCCAAGTTTTTTGTTTTTGATTATAATAATACAATAAATTTCTGAAATTTTGTCAATCCCCTCGCCTTTTAAAAAAAAATTTTCTTCACGCCCATATCCCCGAAGTGGTAGGCAGAGGCACAACCAGGGTACCCACAATTAGCCGAAGACACTAAGTCCCACAATGTGTTAGGTGGCAAGCCTATCGATAACCGGGCACATATCCAAGCCCGATCAACGTTTTTTTTAAATTAGAGAAATGGAAAAACCCAATTTTCTTTCTGTTGGCCGACCCGGGGATTCGAACCCGGGACCTCATGCAATTAAGTCCAACAACTGAACCGCTAGCCCACTGAAGCGAGGCCTTTTATACTCTAGCATAAGTATAGTAAAGACTATTTATGTAAAAGGATGTGTTTGTCTGTTTTTCATTTGCCGCTCTATAAAACTAACTATATTCTTGGCTAAATATGTTGCTACGAAGAAGAATATTTGGTCAACTGAAACACTACAGCTGATTAAACGTTAGCACGAGACATTTTCTGAAAGGACAGTTGTTTTCTCTTTAGACATTTAATATCGTAACGAAAAATTAAATTACATGTTTATTTATTTTTATTTAATCCTTTATTGCACTAAAATAAATGTACAAAGGCGAACTTAATGCCAAAAAAGCATTTTCTCCCAGTTTACCCTGGGTAATGGTGATAAAACACACATGGGGTAGTGCACAAAAATTATGTTGTTAATAGAGCAGTTCCATTGGCAGTAATAGGGAACATATGGCATAGCCATATTTTTAAAGAAAGAAACACTTGTACTGTTTCACTTATCACGATATAGCGAAACCGGTAGGCTACTAATTACAAAGTACCTAATAAATTATAAGTGATAAGTAAAACAGTACAAGTGTTTCTTTCTTTAAAAATATGAATATTTGGAAGTTTTACCAAGCGCCGACGATGGAAAATATCAAATATATGGCATAGCTTTGTAAACTCTAGCACAAGATGTTTGATTTGTGTGTACCTTTTGTCTGTTGTGTGTGCCTGTTGTCGGTTGTGACCCTAATGAAATGCCACACACCACATTTATGTGTGCTTATGCCCAAGATCCCATAAGTCCCATCTCACATACAGATCCTTTAGAACTAACTAAACAATTTTCCACTGACTTATAGAAAGAGGATGTTTTCAAACGGATTATTTTTTTGTGTCCTCAAAATTTTATATTGGATGAACCAATTTTAATTATTCTTTTTTTGTTTGAGGCTTCCTTGGTGGTCGTTTTTTCAGTTTGATGAAGATGAAAAAATCAGTCTTTAAATTAAATATCTTCACGCCAAGTGCCAAATGAAGTAAGCAGAGAGTATCTGGTTGCCAAATCTCACGATCCTGGCAGATCTACCTGCCTTCCTCTTTCATACAAACACGCCGGTTTCGGAGACTCTTAACGCCATCCGCGGTCTCCCCTCATAAATCCATCCACATTCGCATCGTATATCTGTTTTTTTTTTCATCTTTAATCCGTAATTCTTTCCACATAACCGAACCAGCCGAGCTGAGCACATAACCAATCCCGAGCAACATTTTTTTATTACTCAATTGGAAAAATCACATTTTCTTTTTGTTGCCCGACCAGGAAATCTTACCCGGGACTTCGTGAAGTCAAGTCCAACACCTAGCCCGCTAGACTGCTGAGGCGATTACTAACAATTACACGTAGTTCATAGCTTACTTAGCAACACAAAAAAGTTTTTTTGCAACTTTAGTGATTTGAAAAGATTACCTTAGATTTAAATTATTGCAGGTTCTAGTATACATACTAACACAATCGTAAACACAGAACACTTGCTCGTAGCTGAGAAAAAATATTTTTAGGTGTTATACACGAGTGCTGAAGTTGCTACTGTAAATATTTGTGTAAGTATCACAGAGGATACACCTGTGTCAACTGTAGCACGAGCCGTTTTAGTGTACGAGAGATTTTTGTCTTTGTGTTTGTCGTCAATGGTCTGACGTTACTGTAAAACATACGTGGTAACAGCTCAAGATCCTGACATTCCCACCTTACGACCAGACACTCATCATTTTATAAAATCTTAAAAAGCGTGTGTAGACATGATTGTGTTCCTTGAAGTTTGTTTTAATTTTAGTTGGTGAATCTGTGGTGTAACGCTCGCTGACCGCATTCGTAACAGTGAGATCCGAGAAAGAGTGGGATTGAAAGAAAGTGTTGGTGTTAAAATGCGAAAGGGCATGCTCCGCTGGCAGATGAAAGATTGACAAAGCAGATATACAATGCCAATGTGGATGGATGTAGGTACCCGGGGAGACCAAGGCTGACATTTCACGATCAGATCAATCGGATATTATCCGAGAGTAGGTGTCAAGAGTCTCCGAACCCGGCGTGTTTGTATGAAAAGGGTTATGAATGTGAAGGAAGCAAGACAGGTTTATCAGGATCGTGAGGTCTGGCACTCGATACTCTCTGCCTACCCCGTAAGGGACTTGGCGTGAAGATATGTATATGTATGGTGACAACTCTATCTAATTGTGGTAATTTTGTTGTGCACTCTCTAAACTAATTTTAAATTAACGCTATCTTCTTTCAACGAAAGTATTAGAAAGAGACAAAACACTTTTGGTGCTGTCAGATTATTCTGTACACGTCATTTCTACAGACGTTTAATCTATCACTCGGAAGATGTTGATGAAAACA
>NJDC01000624.1:18206-35500 GCA_002245475.1 Calephelis virginiensis | reverse complement strand
ATTTGTTTCAGGCTGCGGCAAAGTTGAAACAGACAGAAGGTATAGTGATCTTAACGGTGTGCAGTCCGAACCAGAAGGACTCAGATGGGAAGGCTGACGAAGGTAATATCTTTGTAAATCATAAAATTAAAAAGTAAGCCACCAATTGAAAAACACTAGGCTTACCGTCACTAACACCGTGACATCCTACTAATTGGTAGAGTTTCTCAACGATTCACCCTGATTGGTACCACCGCCTTACTTATTCCTACCGCCACAACGTCCAATGCTTGCCGTTGACGTGTTCCGGTTTGGAGAGTAAGGTAAGGTAAGCTGGTAAACTTACTTTTACTCGAGGCCTAATATCCCGGCCTCAGGTTGGCAATGCATCATTACCACTTTTGGTGTCCCTAGTGTATTTCTTACCATTAGGAAATCCGTCTGCTTGTTTGCTTTCCATTATCATAAAAAAAAACTTTAACATTTTGAGCCATAAAATACAGTTGAAGGCGAGCTCAAGTTATGTTAGTACGAGTTGGTTTGTTTTACGGTGGAGTTTGGTTTGTTGGTCGTTGGTCGAGTGGCTTGCGTACACGCCTAACTACGCCGACCAACCGCGAGGCTCGGGTTCGATTCCTGACGGGAGCAGGCATTTGTGTGATGAACATTTAGATGTGTGCATTTCCGGGTCTGAGTGTTTATTAAATATATTCTGGTATCTATTTAAGTGTTTCTATGTATTAGAATTGTTGACTAATACTCATAACACAAGCATATAATTAGCTTACTTTGGGGCTAGATTCAATTTGTGTAACTTGTTCAGATTTATAAAACTGTGACACTGTAGAGTCCTCATACTGCTAAGATTGGTAAAACCGCCTTATTTTCTCTAGCCATCACAATGTTCACTGTACCTATTCGAGTTCTAGTTTGACAATTAATAAATTTACTTGACGTCCCAGAAACCAGTTAGGACTTATCCTCGACACCAGTACCAATTACATTGAGTAGTGGCTTTTTTATGATAATGGAAGGCAAACAAGCGATGGATTTCCTGGTGGTAAGAAGTTCACGCCGCCTAGACACACCAAAGGTGGTAATGGTGCGTTGACAACCTGAGGCCGGGATGTTAGGCCTCGAGCAAAAGTAAGTTTACCGGCTACCTTAACCTTCAAACCAGAATACGTTAACGGTAAACATTGGATGTTATGATGGCAGGAATAGGTAAGGCGGTGGTACCAATCCGGATGAGTCGCTGCGAAACTCTACCACGTATTAAATTTAATTTTTAATTGTTTTCGCAATAAAAACCAAATTACGGGATACGAAGTTTAGTATGGCAAAGATCCGCTAATAACCATATTCAAATGTATTTTAATTTTAACTAGTGGTCGCCCATTGGTCGAAATTCGACCATAATAAATTTTAATATCTTGTTGATAAGAACGCCATCTTCATTTCTCAAGACTAACTACTTTGTTTCCAAACTTTTTGGTGCACCATCTGTTATCTTTTATCGTTATCATCAATATATTTCTTTGTGTGTGTCAAATGCATGTATTATTTATTGATATAAATAGTGCCTTTAATTATTATCGCTATAAAAACCAAATTACAGGATACTAAGTTTAGTATGGCAAAAATCTGCTGATAACCATATTCAAATGTATTTTAATTTCAATAATTCAGACGTTACTTTGCGGAAATCCTGATAACAGATTTAATTTTTATACCAACGTTACTGTATTTTGTTGTTGTATTATCAACATCATTGTATATAATAACTATCAATATTTCATTGATAGTTATCATATACATAGATTTAGATTTACGAAATAGCATTAAAAAAACGGGTTGCGGGGTGTCAGCAGAAGTGAAAACTTGAATATTAACGTTGTGCATTTTTGATATTCTGGAATGGTTAAGGAATAATTTTGCACGAATTGCTTTAATTATCAGTATGAAAGGACTATCATTTATGTGGTAGAATACTATATTCATTTATTGCGCTATCGTACACAAACATGACAACACGAACATTCGCGCAAGCGCGCGTCTTACGAATTTTCGTCTTATGAAATTTCAAGTCATGTGTCCTGACGCGAGTTTAGAAGTTTTTACCCATTCCAAAAAAGTGCGCAACGCCGCTATAGAAGTTTTCATTTCAACAACGTTTATTTTATATTTTAATGGATTTGGCATTCGGTCCGTAATCGCCGTAATCATATGTTGAGGGATTATGCACACATCTAACGCCATTCAATACCAAAAATGTCCGGGTTCGATTCCTAACAGGGGTAAGCTTATCCTATTAATATTATAAATGCAAAAGTTTGTAAGTATGGATGTATGGATGTTTGTTACTCTTTCACGCTCGAATGGCTGAACGGATTTGTCTGAAATTTGGAAGACAGATAGATTGTGACCTGGATTAACATATAGGCTATTTTTAATCCCGATCGCACACCGGGTTTCTGTGAAAACGCGGGCGAAGCCGCAGGTAGCAGCTAGTGTGTAATAAACGTAGATATTTATTTTTCAACTAGCAATAACCGCACCTCGGATTAACCTCATTGGTTACGATGTTGCCTCTGCGCAAAGTTTGAAGGTTGTAAGTGGCGTAATGGTTTGATAGCAGGATACGTTACGTTAGGATGTGGGTTTGTATCTCGCAATGTCATGAGTTTTGTAATATCAATAAAATATATCTATTTCTCAATTTCAGTTTATTATTCGCAAGTTAATCAATATTACAAGCATAGATTAGTTCGTGTAGGTGATTTGTCCCAAGATTATAACCATATTAATAACTGTTACAGCTGGAGACCCTTCAAGACCAACTACTCCTAAGCCAGGAACAGCGGCAGCGCCACCACCAAAACGTATGTATTATGGAGAATTCTCAGAAAATCTAAATATCTACAGTCACACTTGCCACATTCCCAAGTCTTTACTATAATGTAAAATTAAATGCTTAAATAGCTATTTATACGTGAGAATTTTTAAAGTAAAGATTTAAAAGGAGACAATGTGATAAGTACCTAAAATATTAATAATTTGAAATTCGAACTAGATTTGAAATCAGAAATATTTTTAAATGTAATTAGAAATAATAACAATAAACTCTAGTATTTACTTTCCTAACAATATGTCTTAATGTAGGTCATTTAAAAAAATGGTGCACTTGTTTTTCTTACTTTGCATTTTTGCATTTGAGTACGTACTACTTTTACGTCCATTAATCGACATATACCAATTGTACGTTTAATACTCTGACTTGACAGCACTAAACTGAAGCATCTCTTTCGTTAGTCGTACCACTACTTAAAAAGGTAAAAAATGGTATCGAAACCACATAAAATATAAATAGAGTTTAAGAGTTAGTGAGTTTGAATGAGAATCCTATGTTCCAGCGGAGCCCCCGGCGGATCCCGCCACGGCGGTGCCGCAACCCAATCGCGACACGGTGCTGGAGATCACCACCAACAGCGAGGTGCTTGGAGTTGTGTTCCTCGGCGGCAGCGACACGCATATCACGGTCCGACATCACTAATATTTATTTAGTTGTACTCCGTATCGCTTTACATTAGTGCTTCTATAGTAGCGCAGTCTGTCGGATCAAATGTGGAACATTCAAAATCAACAAGTACTTATTATTAAAAATTAATTAAAAGAAACATTTTCCAGTGGACCAAATTGTGAATCTAAATTTCATCTGTAATGATGAACTCATTTGGTGGGTACTCAGAATTGTGTATCTATAGGACATAACTACCCGCGTTAACGGGTTAGAAAGAAATTAAAAATTTCGCCACGGGACTTGAATCCTCAGTAGCTCAATTGGTTAGAGCATTCGTCGGCTTGAGACGAAAGGTTACAGGTTCAAATCCTGTCTGGGACGAAATTTTTTTCTTTCTTTAAAATTTATAGAAAAATCTAAACCATTCTCGAATACCCTTGAACACACGCAAAAAGTTTCATCAAAGCTCCAGTCGTCTAAAAGGAGTTCAGTGACAAACACGCGAACACAAGAATTATATATATAAAGATATACATAACCTGTCTATAGTTTATGTTATATGACATGTGTGGTACCTGCATCCTACACTATGTATTGGCCTTAAGTCTGGTGCAGAATATCTACAGTCATTAAGTTGGACCTTTTGTGCAAATTTATTTGTTTGGGATTCAAAAATATTGTTCTCGGGTTTCTACCTTTACGAACCGGCACATGATAATAGCAAGTACTGACGTGGCGAGCAGAAAAATGTGGCATGAATTTAACCAAGTCATTGCAAAACTACATAATGTTATACTATATCATTATAATTATTATTGAACTAGTTTGCGCTAACAGACAGGCGCAAGCGGCGCTGCGATTTCGATATAATTGAAGGCACCTCTGCTCTTGCTCTCCGATAGACTGCAGTCTCTCTTTTATTCAATTTTCTTTTTGTACTTTTAGGGTGGCGCCGCCGTTATTTTAGAAATATACAAAAACGGAGCAATAGCGAAGGATGGTCGATTGAAAGTCGGCGACCAGATCAAAGACTGCAATGGCGTTCAAATTACCAAGGAGATGTCCAATGAGAGGATATGTATGACAATCAAACAAAAAGTACCTAAGGTATTATACAAAATAATAAAATATACATTTTTATTTTTATGTATGTAATGTTAGCTAATTGCTATACTAGTCCATTTTCCTTATGAAAATAGGAGACGACAAACAAAAATTACGCACTTATGTAAAACTCAGTGCCAATGTTACCCTCACAACTCGGCTACAAAAAAGCCATGCATATGTAACATGTATAATGTCTTTAGGCCGCGATTATCCCTTAAGTACCATTAGAAGAGCTGCTTGCTCTTTCGTTATAATTTAATAAAATACAGATATTGCCTTGCTTATCTTTCAATATGTGTGTATATTGTACTTAAGTGGCTTTCAGCTCTTGTCTCCACAGCCTTATATTTACAAAATGAAAAAAATATCACGATATTTCTCAACAATAACGCTACCGACAAATAACTTTACAAAATAACGTTTTCTAATAACGTGATATAAAAATAACGTTCGCGGGCTACGAGGCTACACCAAGTGATTGATTTTTATTGTGGTTTATATTGTCAGATGTAAAACAGCGAACAACTTTCATTTTTAAAATTAACTTATAATGCAACTAAACATTGTTTTTTGTCTGTTAGATTATTTCGCGTGTTTTGGCGTACTTATTATTATTTTCTTTAAAAATGTACATTACACGTCTTGTCTTTTTTAGTGCTATATATTTTGTTCCATGGCCAAGTTTTTAAATACTAGTTATAACCAAAACAAAAATAGCATACCTTGTTGCTTTGGTTTGAATGACAATATTTTTTAAGCTAGACGGCGTGATTCTAAATCTAATATATCGGACAAAAAGGACAGTGTTAATATTTATTGTGTATATTTCCTTAATTTGACTATCAAAAGAATTTTTCGAATGATAACGTTACCTTAAATGCAATATAACGGGTCACAATTAGTTTTAATAAAACTATTAGCTGAGCGGGAAGACTTTGCATCGCCATAATATTATTATCACCTAGCAATAATTAACTTTCTTTACGATGAACGACCTAAATTGAAACCTACGAAATACATATAAAAAAAATCATAAAAATCGGTCACCTGTTTCGATCCCCGGGAGGGCAACAAAAAATAAAAAAAATATATTTTTTAAATTTTCTAATAAAAAAACGTTGCCTGGAATTGGATATGTGCTCGGTTGGCTTTAAAATTGCCACCTATCACATTGTGGGACTTAGTGTATTCGGCTAGTCGTGGGTGCCCTGGTTGTGCCTCTGCGTAACAGTTTGGGGATATGGGCGTGAAGATACTTATGTTTCAGAGCAGTGCGATTACAAATACTGTGATACGAGATTTATATATACCTAGGATTTATTTATTTTCAGTTAAAGATGACAGTGTACCGGCCGGATCCCCTGCAATATGAAGAGGTTGAGGTAGAGCTAACGAAAAAATCAGGTCGGCCTCTCGGTCTCAACTTTGTTGCACCTATAGAAGGCAATGGGCTGTATCTTGGAGAGCTGGTAATGGCCCCTTTATTATTATTTTTTCATGATATTGGAAGGCAAACAAGCAGACGAATTTCCTGATGGTAAGAAATTCATGCCGCTTAGAGACACCAAAGGTGGTAATTGTGCGTTGCCAACCAGAGGCCGGGATGTTAGGCCTCGAGCAAAAGTAAGTTTACCGGCTACCTAACCCTCCGAACCGGAACACGTCATGACGTTACGGCAGCAGGAATAGGTAAGGCGGTGGTACCATTCTTGTGAGTCGCTGCAAAACTCTACCACCTAGTCAGATGTCACGGTGTTAGTGAAGGTAAGCCTATTATACTATTTTCGTTTTATTTAATTAAAAAAAAAACAAGTGACTGTATGGCGAAAATACTATACAAAACCTTACAAAAAGAATTCTTAACATATTCTTAATATTCTTAACAATAATTTCTAAAACTTGATGAAAGTAACAATATTTAATCATGTAATATTTCTCATTCTCTGTATACCTAATCAAAGTCCACATCAGGGTTACTAACTCATTCTAAGTCAATTTTATATTTATGAACTCATATTAAAGTCTTGGACTGGTCTTCACCTGTGGACTTACTTCTGCACAGAGAGAAAAAAATCCAGTCTCCTTCGTTGAAGTTAAGCTTCAGGCTATGTAATGGATGACTTTCATACTTGGTGAAATTTCGTTCTAAAGTGTACTCACTAAACTTGTACATTTACTAATATAAATATCATAAATTCTATAAATCATACAAAGACAGGCATATCGTACAAATAGGAAACAGTTTAATCAGCTTAGACAGACACTTAGAGAGGCACTTTTATAAATGTAGCAGCTATTACGACTATTACTTACATTGCAAAATATTTTTGAATGGCTTGCTCTTATTATTAATTGGTTGAGATAAATAAATTTATTTATTTATTTAAGAAACTATCCTATGAAGTTAGATAAAACGAAAAGCTTAAGAAATTGATTTTTTTACAAGTTTAAATATTTAAAAATCCACCACTGGAACTAAATTGCTTAAGAAGAAATTAATTATTTATTTTTAATACTAAGCTAAGCACCATTAAGCTATCAACAGCAGACATTGTGGAATATACTTTCAAGTATAATCCACAATGTCTGCTCGATGGAAAGTAAATAACGGATTGAACATGAAAATGTGCTAAGATAGAGCGTACCTATATTCACTCTTTTCTTGAAGAAGACAATTGAATCACATTTCTCCAAGGATATCTTTTTAGACCTAGAGGTCCAATGTTCGGCCATTCCAATAATAAAATAAAAAAAATAAACTAAGCGATTTTTCGTTGGCGTAGGAGAAAATTAAGTGAGTAGGTACAAACATTTATTTTAATTTACAGATGTCAGGATCCCCAGCTGAAGTTGATGGTCGTCTACAAAAAGGTGATTTCCTCGTGGCAGTTGACGGTAAGGATGTCTCTACCGCCGACGCGCTTGCCGCCGCCGCTGCCGTGAAGCTGTGCGGCAACAAAGTCACCTTTAAAGTTAAGCGATTTAAAATCGTCTGCAGATAATTGTAAGGTCTAAATTAGGATGTGGTATAATTTACTTATAGATAGATATGCACGGCTTACTTAACTTCGTAGAGATAAAATATTCACAGTTAAGACGCTGTTACGAAGTAGACTGAATCTCTAGAAATTATTGTTAAGTATTAACTTCTGCCATGAATGAAGTGAAAAATTTGATTTCTAATATGTATAGATTGCCTGCTTACAACAAATCCCATTAAAAAACAGAGGCATACAGAGTTATCTACTCTTAGTTAGTTTATATTTAACATCATTTACATTACATCAATACAAAACAGAGCTAGCCATAGATCTCAAGAAATAAATATCATATAAAAAAAACTAGGCAAGTCTACAAGGATTTTAATATTTGGCACTTGATACTCGGCCGACATCGTAAGATATTTGGTGTGAAAATATTTATAACTGTAGCCCCAATAACTATAAAATTAAAAATTTTACTTTGCAAAAGCTATTCGTAATTATAGCAAAAAACCACCTCTCTCGATCACGTCAGCTTTCAATCAAAAATCAGCATTATTAAGAACGTCAAACGTCCATTTGTTTAGGATTTTTTACTATTACTTAATACATTTTAAATCAAATTTAGTATAAGACTAAAAACCTATATATTTTAATCATGAATTAAAACTGTCCCTTTATTACGTGATCCTGTCCAGTGTTGGCGTTGTTGACCTGAGGTCCCGCATACGATTCCGGGGCTAAATAAATCAAAACGTGTTTTTTAATCTATTGCATAACTTCTATCGCGGGCCTTGAGCGTGGAGACCGAATCCATTATTACCGTAACGAACATAGTCTAACACCGCCATCTATCGATGAATAGCAGAACTTTTAATAACTTTTTGATCACGCTTGTCTCTTTAATTCAGTAAATTGCCTCTATGTGGCATTGGTTTTATCGGCGTTACTGCGCATGCATAATCTCCCTCTTTGCGTCGCAATCTGGTGACTCATGCCTGCTTATGCAAGTCTACGGCGGCAGTCTCCGAGTGCCACATTTTTTTCAGTTTCTTATAAAAAAACAACGCTGCCAGGAATTGGATAAGTGCCTGGTTGGCGGTTAGTTTGAAACAATTGACCACCTAGTTGGTCGAGGGGCTGGCGTGTACGCCTAATTCCATCGACTAACCACGAGGCTCGGGTTCGATTCTCGACGGGGGCAGGCATTTATGTCTTAACATATAGATGCATATTTTTAAAATAATGAAACACTTGTATTGTTGTACGTTTCACATAAAACATTGTATTACGTAAAACAGTACAAGTGTTTCATTATTTAAAAATATGCATATTTGGTAGTTTTACCAAGCGCCGACGATGGAAAATATCAAACATGTAGATGTTTGCATTTCCGGGTCTGGGTGTTTATTAAATATATTCAGGTATTAAGTATTTCTATGTATTAGAATCGTTGACTAACACCCATAACACAAGCGTATAACCTGCTTACTTTGGGGTTAGATTCAAATTGTGTAACTTGTCCAGTGATATTTATTATTATTATTATAATTGTGGGTCTAAATTCTCTCTCGGTTAATTGTGGGTGCCCTGGTACCTTTTACTATTTACCTCTTACAGAATACTTTTAAATTAAAACTCTTCAAAGTATATTATAAAAATTACAGGTAGGTATATGTATGGATATATGTATAAACAATGTATTTACATTTAAATCGTTTCAGATATTTTAAAAATATTTCAGTAATATTTAACTTGTAATTGTTGCATTAATTTCAAGCATCATAAAATATGAAATACTGTGGTAAAGTCATTGTATTTAAATTTGTTTTTTTCCGTAAGACTTTTTAATAGTAAGATAATTTATACGCAGCAAAACTGAGAAAACCTATGTTTTTTCCCAGTGCTCAATGTTTCCTTGGACTCCATGAATAAATAGATGATTAAATCAACTGGATGTTTATTTTGAAATCTATTCACATTTCATGATATCGAACAATATATCAACGTAAATAAACCCTTAAATTTAAAATTAAACTTATTTTGTAACGTACATTAAGGCCCCATAGTTAGTCAGCCAGAAGAGCCAATCAGCGCACTCCACCGTTCCATGATTACTATGAAATATTGCGCTCTAAAGTAAATGTCTTAAGCGCCAAATCACTATTGTTGACACTATAAAAGTAATTTGAAAAAAAATATAAAAACTGAAACAGTTATCTTTTAGGTATAATACTTATCTATTTTTATGTTAAATCTGGTGTCGATACTTTCATAATTGAAACAGACAGTTGGGTTTTGTTTTCAAAAAAGGATTAACTTTTTGATTTTTTTCTATCGAGCAAAGTGAAATGAATCGTGTTTTGGAAACACTAGTCTTATAAAGCATATTAATGTTAATCTCGTGTATTTTTGTCGCCAAGATCCATAATTGCTTTGTATGAAAAAAACGGTATATTGCTGACGTCTTTTAGCATACATGGCCCCTTAAAAATGTAGTCAAAATGTATGACATAACGTAACATTTTGATAACATTTTGAATTTTAATTTGAAGTATTATAACATTCAAATGCATAAATATGATAAACTATAATAATAATACATATGTGTTGAATGTTGAAATAAATTATAACTGTTATTAGTCGATCCCAACGTCATTATACAAATAAAATAAATATTTAGTACCAACTTTCTGGATAGATGGCGCTGAGTCAAAAATAAACGCGGTATCGTTTAGTTGCAGTGAAATGTATAAGGGTTTTTTAGTTTTATTAAACAATTGTCTTGCTCTGAGGTACTTGGTTTTATTTGAGTATTTTAGGCTCCGAGGTTGATTGAATCCGGATTGTACATATGTGAAATAAAGTTTTGAGGTATTATTAAAAGTAATGTTCGATATAGTAAGCCGTTCATATCATTGAACCGTTTATAATTTAGGTAGCTCGATTTATAACTGAAAAACGAATACTTTATCTTATAAGTTTTATGGTGAGTCGTTAAATGCGTGGGCTCAAAACTAAGATGTCAACGTCAAATAGCTGTTACGAAATTATTGTTGTAAATTATTAATAAATTATCTGGATTTTGATGAATGTAAATTAATCACAAATAGAATAAATAATAAAATTTTATTGATCAATATTATAGTTTTGTTTGATTTTTCCTCAATATTAAGTATAATATTAAAAAAGTTCATTTTAAGTTTCGAGTAGCTACAAATATCCTAATTATATAATAAAAAAATATTTTTTGAACTATTTCCCAACGAATCATGCCGTTACTAATTTTCTTGGATTCATAATTAATGACGTTGAATATTTATAATTATATGCAACTTGAATAAAACAAACCTTAAATAATTTTCTTACACAATTTGAAAAAAAAAGCTAATTGTAATTTTTCGCCCTTGAAAATTTAAAAGCCGGTAATTTCATCTAGATAAGGCTTAAAGTGCATAGACAATAAGATTTTCGATGGCAAAATTTATGGAACTTTAATAATCAAATTGACGTAGCTCGAATTAGAAACAAGAAAATAAAAGCATAATTACCTCCTTTTACTTTTGCTTTCAGTTACGTACAATAACTGCTTTTTATAAATTTGTCATTTATGAAGATTTATTATATTATTTAGGTATGTAGATATGTTTTTAAATAACCAAGTTATTTTTGTTAACAAATGTATCACTGATTTCGGATTACGCTAATAATTTGCTGGTGGTTTTTTATATAAACGTAGGTACATAATCAAATAAAAAGCCTAACCCAGTATCTAAATAAATGCTAATACTTTTTAATAATTAAAGCTGTGTTTTGTCGATAGCCGTTGCTAGACATGATGTCAAATGATTTAAACAAATAGGCTATAATATTATACTAAAAATAAAAATGATTTTAATGAATTAAACAATTCAAAAAGGATTTACGCGGCAATTGTAACTCCAAAATAACCCAATGATAATGATGTAACGCACTAGTGCAAAAACGCGACTCCAGCGATACACGTTATGGAAAGCCGGCTAATAACAGTTTTTAAAACTCGTGTAACAGTAACGTAACTAATATATTCAGTTTTAGAAATAAACATGACACCAGAGTGTAATACATACTTTCATCATGATGTAGTATAACGTGACCAATTCTCTTTCGGCTCAAAACGGGACACCAATTTTTTCATCAATTAGCAATTACATCTCTACATACTATAGTACGATAAGTTAATATGTTGATGATGAAGAAAATTTAAGTTACTGTCAATAATAAAAAAATATATTTATTTATTGTATTACGGGACACGGGTCGCATATAATTGATAATACTAGAACTTCAATTTGAGACGCCAAGTTATACAACCGAAAAACGGGACGGTCCCGTTCAAAACGGGACGTCTGGTCACGTTAAGTATACTGGAGTGTGAAAAAAAGCAAGGCCAATAATGGTATGTATGCTAGGTAAAGTCAATGCCCTAACCAAATTCGAAGTTCTGTAATAAACATAATATGAAACTATGCAGAAAATGATTGTACAGATTACTAATTAAGTAAACAATAATAGAAAGTATTGAAAAATTACAAACAGGTATCTTAATAAATTACGTCCTACTTCTACAGCCACATGGTTTCAAAAAAATTAAAAGAAATGAAAATTATTTATTTGCGGAATATGTGTGTTAAAAAATTGTTACAAAGATTTTTAAGAATACAACATATTCTACAAATGGTGTGCAAATATTTAATTAAATTTAAAGAAATGAAATATTCATAATATACATTTTAACATTTAAATCACACAGAACTTTTTATATCTTCAATAGACATGTTATTTATTTATATGTTTAGTAAGTTTCGTTATTTATTAGGTACAAATAATTTTAAAGGTTAATTAATTTTAATCCGTACACTACTACTAACATAATGACATAACAAGAAACCATACACAATGCTTAGGACAAAATGTAACCGTATGAATGATAGGTAATATACAGCTATAAAAATGTTTAGAATGTAACAACATGTTATTCTAATATGGTAAATATATATTGTTGCTATGTACCTAGTAGATTTAAAACTTTTCTTTCCGGTTAGTTTTAAATAATCAAAATTAATTAAAAAAGACCATTTTTTGATTAAACTCAGTGGCTATTTTAGTTTAATCTAGGCCGAAATAACCCTGTGTTAATAGTTGTATAAATTTTATTATTTAGGATTTTACATCATTAGTGAACTTTTCGATAAAAAAAAAGTTAGTTAAATTGTACTTTATGCTCTTAATTGTTTAGATTACGCAATAGTTTTTATTAGTAGATTATTTTATTAAACTGAATTTGCTGACACGACAAAGAAATCAAATAATTAAACAATATTGTATATTATTTATAAAAGGTAGGTTTTAGCAAATGTGACATTTAGCAATCATAATTAATAGTTAATTCATATATTTTTAGCAAACACCTATAATTTATAAATTACATTAAATCCAATCAACGACTCAATATTAACCATATAAACTTTCAAATAATTACATTTATTTAGGCCTAGCTGGTTTTAAAAAACCAGATGATTATGAAACTCATCAAAAATAAATTTAAAACCCATAGTATTAGCTGTTTCACTGATACATTATTGTCTAATCCAAACCAACCGTGGTATGTTAAGATGTAGTTAATAGTGAATAAAAGTGATTAAAAGTAAAATTATATATAATTAAAAATAACGCCGTGTCTTTACAAATATGATTTAAAATTTTTGTAAAACAAGATTTGTTTATTTTAAATTAGAAATGGCTCTAAGTTTTATAGATTGAATGTATACATACTTGCCAATTTTTTCGACTTTTTTTAATGTCATTTACATATTAAACATATACACAATACTTAGAATAAACATTAGAAGCAGTTTATATTACATATTTTAAAAGATTTTTGCGAATACAATATTGCCATACTAACTGTAGCTCTTTATGCCAATTCAGTCTAAGAAGTTAGATGATATAAAATGTATCATAAAACCTATTTATTAAAACTTTTATGGTCTTGGGAAGTTTAAATTCGAATTAATCAAAATAATATAACACACGTTTGATATAATAACAAATTCCTAAGATACAAAATTGACATTGGTGGTAATTTTGTTGCGCACTCACTAAACTAATTTTAAGTTATCCCTGTCTTCTTTCAACTAAAGTAACAGAAGGAGACAGAATACTTTTAGTGCTGTCAAATTGAATGGTACACGTCATTTCTACAGACGTTTAATCTATTACTCTGAAGACGTTGATTAAAAACATCACGATTAGACAGTGTCCGCACTAATCTGACACGTCTAAACTGTTCCATCTCTTTTGTTTTTGTTTCATTTGAGAAAGATAGCATGCATCTAAAATAATTTTAGTTTGTGAACAGCAGAATCACCACCATTGACTATAGTTCCACTCTAACTTATCAGTAGTCTTACCAGTAGCATTTTGAAAGTAGTCTTACATCATTAAATACCAGTGGGTATGTCCTTATTATAGACCGAAAAAGAAAAAAAAAACATTAAAAAGCAAACATTGGTGGATTTAATAAAGTAATAAATTATTGTTTGTAAATAAGTGTATATTTTAGCCGAATATTGGGCGCTCTTCATGTTAGTATTCCATGAGGAAAGTTGATTTCTCATCACTTTCCTCTTCTTTTGTATTTTAAGCACATTTTTTGTTTAACTTCAATCAATAAATAAATTCGAACAGTAAACAGAATATAAGTTTATTTCAATAATCACAAAGTAAACTAAAATCTCGTATTATGTTAAATGTCAGAATAAAAAATGTTTTTGCTTTCATTTATTTTATTTAATGGATGATTTTGTGTTAATGGTAGGATGATGTCTGAATACAATAAAGTAACAGTTCAAAAACTGTCAGAAATAGCGTTAAATAAAATTATTATAATGGGAACGTTACAAATAGATCATGCGAGGCTAAACAAATAAATGACTTTATTAGCCAGTTGCTAAATTCGTTTCTTACTTAAGTTCAATTTACATTTCTCATACATACTTACATATCTTCACGCCAAGTCCCTTACGGGGCTGGATGAGAGATTTACATTTCTACAGCAGCAGATACTATAGTTTCCCACACAACAAATGGACAATCATTTTTTTTCAAAGGTAATTTAATGTACTCGTAGTTTAGTCAAAGGCGAAATAAGCAAGGAAATAGTACTTAATGAAAATTATTTACGGCTGCTCTCAAACATCAATTAATATACTTTAATCTATAATTAAGTCACAATTTTGTACAGAGAATGTCGACTTAACGACTAGTTAAAAGATAATTGTTGCCTGAGTCTGAGTGCAACTGTTAGTGTTATATCCAAACTAAAAACATGTTTAATTAAATTGATACATACTTACTACTTTTGTTTTTATTTATTGGTAGAAAGGGTCTAGGAGAGGCACTTCCGAATCAGTAAATTATTTTTCTTTTCATTTATTTTCAATACACTTCTTCATTTTCTTATAATATAGTCATAAGTCGTTATAGTGAGACTTGTCAGCATAAAGCAGTGGCCTCCTTACTCAAGCTTAATTAGTGAGATTTGTTCGCAACGAGGAAGAAAATTTGATAATTCACTTTCGCACTTTAACTTAACAAAATGCTACTTACAATGTCTTATTATATTCAATTTTTAAGCGAAATTTAATAATTTCTAAAAAAACTGCTACCAATTTTCTGGAAAACCCCCACTAACCAATTTCAAAAAATACCAATGGATTTTTTTTAGAATGAGTGTTTTCATTGAAACCAACCGCGCTCGTTAAATATTGCGCATTTGCAATCCACCAATCAGAGGATTTTACCTAAGCTACTTGCTTGTACGTTTTATTTACAATATCTTCTACCTTATTTCTATGTTCTACATCAGAGGTTCCCAAACTTATTTCATGGAACGCCCACTTTTAAAATCAGCAGTTTTGTAGCAACCCCTCCCCGTTTTTACTCTTCAAAAATCTAAACCTCAATAATCACATATTTGTCTCGCCTGAAGTTTACTAAAACCGTTTTGCTTTAGGTTTCCTTACCGCCTCTCTCTAGAGTTCTAGCGCCCACAAGGGGGCGTTATCGCCCACTTTGGGAAAGGCTGTTCTACATCAAAATAGGCACCTTACTTAAAAGTAGATAGATATAAATAAATCCTTGAATCTTTTTTTATTCATTCATTCATAAAATGCGATGTGTATAGATATATTTCGCGAACACGAGTGAATTGCGTAGCATTATTCTAAATAATTGTAAAGTGTATAAAAATTATCTATGCATTTGTAACGTCTCAAATTGTAGACAATATGGGTATAATAAGTTAACGCATAATGTAGAGTAGGTAACGTTACATGAAATATTACTAGTAGGTACTAGGTACTTACTAGTAACTAAAGAAAATCTTATATTGATTACTTGTTCATGATTTTAAATTGCATCTTGTAATGTGCTAATATCACAAGATAGAGTACACTTTTTTATTTATGTTGCTTAAGGCTAACCAACATTTGTTATTTTTCAAGTTATACTTCTTTTAACGCTATTGGAAGAAAACATGAGAGTGATTTTGTATGATGCGTGAGATACTGAGAGATAAAAGCAACAGTTTAAAGTTAGTTGCTAAACGTTTTTAAAAAGTTTTGTAAAAAGTGCTATTAACATAGTTATTTGTTATTTTTGGATTGTTAGGCTACAGAAGTATAACTTGTTCATAAATAGACACTTTTTTGACGTGACAACGTCTTATAATTCGATGGAGCATGCTGCAGGTACCAAAAAACCTGACTCATGCGTCGTTACCTTGCTCTGAGGCGTGCCATTTAAGGCTTGAAGTGCAAGCGAGAGCGCGGAACGAGCGATAAAGAGGCAATCAGCGTCCGTTCTTAAGACGTTGTCACGTTCAACTATCGTCAGTAAATTGACTTACGGCCAATATTAATAATCAATCCTAATCCAAAACTTGCTGTCCAAGATTGATATTTTGATCCATTTTTATGTTATCGCTTGCCAATAACATATCTGTGGACAGGATAAATATGGCAATTAGGTATGGGATAGGCCGCCGGATACGCAGCTATCTAGATTGCTTGAAATCCATTAGATTGAGATACATTATTAACATTGGCCGTTAACAGACATCCGCTTTGTTTTTCAATGATACGGTAGTACGAAAAACACATCATTCTCTACAAAAGTGATAAATAATTAATTGCTACATTGATGATGTACCTAAGTAGTTAAGATTTAGGCGGAAACTGGAACAGAAAGTAATGATACTTATTAGGATCTAATAAAAATATAAAAGTATGTAAATTATATGATTAAAAATAAACACAAAATAAATATATTCAAATTTGCTTCAATTTGTATTCAAATTTGATGTAAATATTTTATAATTTCAGTTTCAAGATGTTGTCTACTCTTTGTCTATATATAGAATAATGATTATAGAACTTTAGTGGCTACTGGTAAATTCAATTACCCTCATGTTATATCTACATTTCAGACTTCTTGAATTTACGGTATAAAAAAAGTAACATTACACACTGTGTTGTCGAGGTTTAGTTTAAATCTTCCTGTGTAATATTAGGTCATGATGTCGAATGTAGAATGTACCTGAAAAATCTTTATTCAATATAACATGTTTAAATAAGTTATAGATACACATACATACATATCTTCAC
>NJDC01000624.1:0-17556 GCA_002245475.1 Calephelis virginiensis | reverse complement strand
TTCATATTGCTATCCATTTTATTGACATATAGTAAGAAATGCAATGGTCCTAATACAGAACCTTGAGCCGTACCGTATGAAATATTAATGGTCCTGCTAATGTCCTTATCTATCCTTACTACATAAGATCTATTTTTGATCTATCTATTCCTGCCGCCATAATGTCAGCGCTTGCCGTTGATGTGTTCCGGTTCGGAGGGTAAGATAGCCGGTAAACTTTTGCTGGAGGCCTAACACCCCGGCCTAAGGTTGGCAACGCACCATTTCCACCTTTGGTGTTTTTAGGTGGCGTGAATTTCTTACCATCAGGAAATCCGTCTGCTTATTTGCCTTCCAATATCATAAAAAAATCTACCTTGTGATCAAACCTGTCCTACAGTACCTGCAGTGACTTTCCTAGATTGGTGCCACTGCTAATCCTATTACCATTACTTCAACTACCACACACCTCTATATCTAATCCTATTGGAATGCCATCAATGCTCGCTAATATCGTGTTCCGGTTGAGAGGGATAAGTTATTATGACTGGTAAGCTTTATCTTTTCTTTCACCAACAGAAAATGCACATGCTTTTCTGCAATTGCATATGCATGCATGAAAAAATAAGCGAATTTTATATTTTTCATGTAATCAAAAACTAAGAAGATAAAACGTTTAATAAATAATTGTTTCTTAATGAATATGTAATATGAAAAATATAAATGAATAATTTAGTATTTATTGAGGACTTGCTAAAATCGTCTACTTTCACATATTCTTTCTGCCACAGCTCCAGTTGTTGCCACTGTTGTATTCCAGAGAGGTTTGCTAATGATATTTTTTTACAAAAGACCCTTTGCACTATTAACATGTTCGACGTTTAACGTCGTATATGTTTTATCATCAGAAAACCCGTCTGCTTGTTTGTTTTCAATTTTCGATAATGTCAAGTCTCGTAATTTGACAGATAAAAAAGGTGGTTGTAAGTAGAGGATGTATGTTAACATTGCACGACCAAATCGTTCGGGTATCATTGTAGGCCGGTGTCAAGAGTTGCCGAAGCCGGGGTGCGTGTATAAAAAGAGTAGTGAATTAGCTAGGTGAGTTGTAATATTATTTTACCTTAAACTGTTTCATTACCTAACCTTTGTAGTTTGCTAATATTCGTTTTTTATATTGCGGTTTTGTGAATCTCGAAAAAGCGTTTGACAGGGTCGTACGTAAGGAACTTTGGGAAAACATGTATGCGAGTGGACGGCAACAAATCGCCTCGGTTTGATGTCAACATTGGCGTCAAGCAGGGCTGTGTGTTGTCGGCACGCTTGCTTATTTTGTATTTGGAGAAATGTCTTCAAAGGTAGGTAAGGTAGACCTTACTATGAATGTGGGAATGCGTATTGATGATTATGTGATGAACTGCTTAATTTATGCAGATGATGATGTAATTTTTGGGCTCTACACCATCTGAGTGGCAGATACTGGCCACAGTTATGGAAGGTGATTGTAAAGAAAGGGGCTTACATTTGAATGCGACGAAAACCAAAGTTATGGTGTTTGAAAAAGACGAAGCCAGAACGCATGTAAAAATTTTAGTTGATGATGTGGTGTTGGAGCAAGTGAATGAAATTCCATATCTTTGTTGCGCTTTTAGCAGAGATGGATGTAGAGAGGAGAGTGTACGCAGGGAATAGAGTGAATGGAGCGTTGGGTAAGCTATTGTAAATCGAGGTTTTGAGTCTAAAAGCTAGACTCGCTTTGCATAATTCTGTACTTATCCCAACAATGTGTTGGGTATGTCAGAAAAAGCATGAAAGTAGGATAAATGCAGTTGAAATGAGAGCGCTACGGAATATATGTGGTGTAACGCTCGCTGAATGCATTCGTAACAGTGAGATCTAAGAAAGAGTGGGATTGAAAGAAAGTGTTGATGTTAAAATGCAAAAGGGCATGCTCCGCTGGTTCGGTCATGTGGAAAGAATGGCAGATGAAAAATTGACAAAGCAGATATACAATGCGAATGTGGATGAATGTATGTAAATGGGGAGACCAAGGTTGACATTCCACGATTGAATCAATCGGATATTATCCGAGGGTCGTGTCACGAGTCTCCGAAACCGGCGTGTTTATATACAAAGGGTAATGAACGTGAAGGAATCCAGATAGGTTTCTGGAACTCGATTCTCTCTGCCTACACCGTAAGGGACTTGGCGTGAAGATATGTGTATGTGAGTATGCTGCTATACTAGCTGATATTTCAAATGACAAATGAGTTCTATATTTTATAAAATTTCGAAAAAGAGAACCAATAAATATTCTTGATTCTTTCTGCTTAAAGAGTGAAACAGTTTTTTTTTACCTTATCAATACACATTATTATAAAACAAAGTCCAACGCCGCGTCTGTCTGTCTGTCTGTTCGCGATTTACTCAAAAAGTACTTGGCGGATTTTCATTCGGTTTTCAATAGATAGAACAATTCTTGAGGAAGGTTTTAGTGCATAGTAAGTTTATATTTTGTACAAATCAACGATATTACAATGATATTAGTTCAATATGTAGGCAAAAAATAAGCCGATCGGGAGCTTTCCTCGAAAACGCTGCCAAAACCTTTTGAGTTTTAACAAAACAATGTATGGTGGGATTTTTCCTCTTCGATAGATCTCAAAAAAAGTAAGCGGTGGTATATGGCTATCTTTAAAGAATAACCCACAATAACCGTTTTTTGCGTTTACTTAAAACAGTAAAATGAAGGGTTACTTTAGAACATATTTTTAACAATACAGTATTAACCCTTAATCAAATAAATCTGTTAGATACGATATGCGCGTAATTTAGATCAAAATTGCCTACTATCAGAAAAAAATTAAGAACTAATGAGTTATCAAAAAGTTAAAATCTCCGGGCGAAAAATTAAATATCGTTGAAGCATAGCAAAGACATGCGCGCTTACTGCATCCATCCATACTGACATCCTGTAATCCAGACATACAAACTTTCGCATTTATAATATTAGTAGGATTTTTATTCTTGAATAACCGAAGCGAAGCGAGGGCGGGCAGCTAGTTTTTATATATACCAGTGTTTTCCGATTCCACATATCATCAAGATTCCCTTTAGCTTTTAAACTTTGAGTTTGATTGTTTTTTTGTTTTGTACATTTTTGTTAACATAGTGCTCGATGGTAGCTAAGCCATCCACCACTACGTTACAAGGTCTGGAGGAATCGTGACACTTGGTATCCAACACTCTCTGTCTATCGATTGTTGGGTATTGGGTACGATGGTGCCCACGATGAATGCCATAGAAAGCTACATCGTTCTTCTTACCTTTTAAACCTAACTTCGACTAAACGGCTAAACCGATTTGATTAAATAAGTGGTCGCCCATTTTGTAGATAATAAAACCATCTTCATTTCTCAAGACCAACTACTGTTTTCTAACTTTTTAGTGCGCCATCTGTGATCTTTGATCGGTATCATCACTATATTTGTTTGTCTGTGTCAAATGCATGGTAGTGTGGGTAATGTTTTATTTATTGATTTAATATACTTTATAAGCATTATTATTGAAAATATTAACGTTCTGCACTTCTCTTAGGCTTAAAAGGTTTCAGAGAAGGATCGCTAGTTAAAAAACAAAATGTAAACTTGGCTGTATTTTATTAATTGACAGTTTGATTTCTTAAAATAAATTCTCCCGTAACTTCTTTGTAAAACATAAGTTTAGTTGTGCAAAAATTTAAGACGTACCTACCTAACAACGCTCGGTACAAATAAAATAATTTTCATAACTTGAAACCCAGAATGTTCGGGAACCATCCACGGAAGTTTGTCTGTTTGTAAAGATTACATAAAATTTGATTTAAAAGTTTTTGAAGATACGATCAAATACACCTGTTTAAGAAAGTGTCGGTAGTTGCCTACCTAACAGAGGTATAGAAGTGTGTGTGGGAAATCAATTATTTATATTTAATTTAGGAAAAAAATAAAAACAGCGCTTAATCTTTCCAAATAATTCTTAATAGCTGTGTTAAAGTTTGCCGGGAATTGTTGTTTTAAAGTGGACATGACCCAGGCGATGTCGAAGCAACAGACATCCTTACAAACATTTTCATTTATAAATACAACTATTATTAAAAATAGAAGAAATTTTAGATAATACTTTCTGGAAGTAACGAGCAGAAAAACAGCACTCCTGCACGCCACAGGCAGTAATAAGAAAGCTTTAAGTTTTTAGTCAGCCTGACCCAACAAGTACTTTCAGATCTAAAACTTTTTTTTTATTTTACTGCCCTAGGAATGGGATAACGTATAATTGTTACACATAAACCATACAAGCAGTTCTTGTAACAGGGCAAAATGAGTATATACACTAAATAACTTAGCAACTTTAGTATTTAAAGAACTTAAAATATACTAGGTAGGTACAAGGTTGAGATATGTTTCACTGAGAAGACCTGGGCTTGTCTTCTTTCCTTTGTTGCAGTTAACTATCGCCAGACCCTTCGTCTGTGTTACATAAAATTATCTTCACGCCCATATCCCAGAAGAGGTAGGCAGAGGTACAACCAAGGCACCCACGACTAGCCGAAGATACTAAGTCCCACAATATGATAGGTGGCAAGCCTATCGCCAACCGGGCACAATTCCAATTCCGACCAACATTTTTTTTATTAGAAAATTGGAAAAACCCAATTTTCTTTTTGTTGGCTGACCCGGGATTCGAACCCGGGACCTCATGCAGTCAAGTCCAACACCCGGACCGCTAGGCCACAGAGGCCTTATTTATCTCCTCTGTGGTCTAGCGGTCCGGGTGTTGGACTTGACTGCATGGTACCAATAGCCAAAACAACAGTAGAACCCTTTAGTATTTTTTTGCAACAAAAGTTTTAATCAAGTCTAAACGCTCCGTAATTTGTACCCTAGGGTTATAGAACAGTAGGACCTTTAGTTGTAGGTTCAGTAATCATTAGTGATGGGAAACTTAATTAATTCAGATGGATAGCGGGATGGACGGACGATACATCGGCGTCGTTTCTTTCTCCAAACCATGAAATATACCCACTTGTGATATGAATTTCCACTAAAATTCACACTAGAGCAACATGTTTTTTTATAAACTAACGAAGATAAATTATGACACATTAGTCTGCTCATACAAAAAGTAAATAAGAATTACTGTAACGAATTAGCTTTCTATTGTTTGAACAATGAGGCATTACAATGAAATATTGTTGGACTGAACGACGATTTATCTCAAAAATTAGCATTAGAATGCGCTCTATCAATTCTTTCTATGAAAATTTGTTATCGTTCTAAGTATTTTGAACGATTTAAATTAAAAATAGTTTAGATGTTAAGTTGTACATCTGTGCTATAAGTATTGTTAATTTAAACAATACTAGTGTTGGGGTTTTCACTTGATACATAACGTAGATCCAAACGGCGTACATTCTGAAGATTCTCCCAGTAAATATCAAGTGAAATATCACGTTTAGACGTTTTTTACAACGTTTTTTTTAATAAATTCAACTAGTAATAGTAGTTTAAGTAGGTATCAATTTTGATTTACCTGCGTTAGTTAGTTTGACCGCTTCGTTGGTCGAGTGGCAAGCGTACACGCCTAACTACATCGATCAACTGCGAGGCTGACGGGGAAGGCATTTGTGTGATGAACATATTTTAGTTGTTGTTTAGATGGGTGTTTATTACATTTACTCTGGTATCTGTATTTCTATGTATTAGTATCGTTGATGAATACCCATAACACAAGCATATAATTTGTTTACTTTGGGGTTAGATTTAAACTATGTATCTTGTCCAGCGATATTTCTTATTTATTATTAGTTTTTAAGAAAATTGAGTCTACCCGGTCAGCACAATCTGAGATTCGAGTTTGCTTGCGTTTTGTACACTTACTTACTATTATTTAGTCTCTGCTAGTGCCATAGTGCACCTGTGATGAGTTATTAAATCCAAAAAATAATCTGAATTTTATTATTGAAGTTATACTTCTTTTGGCGCGTTAGGAAAAAATGAAGAGGGTAAATTTTTACGATGCGCGCGCACACCGTCACGAAAAACCGACATGATGAAGTTAGCTATGAAGTTAGCTATAGATAACATTTTAGTTTTTAAAAAGATTTTTATCTTATTACGCCGAAGAAGTATAACTTCTAACGCGTGTACATAAGTACACACACACTTTTTTGATATTTTGTTTCAAAATAATTTTTTTGTTAATTTTAGTAACTATTAAAATATGAATAGCACAATAATGCCTCTTAAACCTTTGTAGTTTTGTTGCCTTATAAATAGATTAAAAAAGATCTTATTTTAATTGTTTTTATATTCTTCATATATTTTTTTACTTTTCATCAGAACATATACAAAACAAAAACAGCATTTTTTTTAAATTTACCTTTATTTTCAGAGTTACATATTATTGCAATGGTTATACCTATTAGCTGACTAGAATTAATACTAGGGAACAAATAACACTTATGTACATGTTTACTTTAATTTATAGCATAAACGATCACATTGATATTTTGAGCATTTTTTTCTCATATCTTTATAATGCAACGCGCAGTATTTTGTGATATCTTCCATGCTTAAAACAAAATGTTTATTTTAAACAAAATTATTATTTTTATATTTTCATACCTGTCCATGTTTAGTCCGTGTTTATACAAATTAGTTTCTTACAGTTTTTGTTATTTAATCATTTATACATTTAATAATCTTAATGTTAAAGTACATATACATTACACACAAACATAGAAGGCTTTATCAATCAAACTGAGGAGAGCCTAAGTAATTTTCATATAATAGATATCGCCTCTAAAATTGACGTCAGCTGAATCTTTAATCTTTTTGTATAATAGTTTAATTTTTTCTCTTAAATGGCGGTCAGTAAGAAATGATAGCAAATTAAGACAGAAACTGGTGGAAGATTCTGGCAATACTTATTCAAGATGCCTTATGAAACTTTGTTCTAATAATTATAATAGGTAAAAAAGATTTTTTTTATTTAACAGATATTAACACTTACAAAAACTTCAAAAAATATTTGTATAAGTATTTGTTATGCACATGTTATTATTACTATCACAATACTTGGAGTTAGTTCAACATTTTTGACAAACTAAATTTTGTATATGTTATACAGGATTAGCATACAATTTCTTAGCAACATATTAAAATTATCAGTTCATTAAATGTATAAAATATTAACATTTACTGAAAAACACATGTCCAAGTTCAGATGTCTATTGTCTGGGATTTGTATTTAATTCTTAAATGGTTTTAGGGATGAGACATATTTCATAAAACCACTTAGTCATTATACCTAGAAATTATAGTCGAGTTTAATGCACTTAGTGTACGGATGGCGATAGGTATAACACCTATCACATCATGTGATTGTAGTGTATGACTTTGTATCTTCGACTATTCGTGAGTGCCTTGTTGGTACCTCTCGCTACCTTTAGGGACACGGGCGTAATGTGTCTTAGTTTCGTTCTGAATTATAAAAAAAGAATCTAAACCAATCCATCAATACCGTTTTACGCTACCCTTCGACCGTTATTTATAATTGGACATTTACCGATTAGGGAATTCAAAGATTTTTAGACATACCTTTGTGTAGATTATATCGTCTTGCTGCCTAACAGCTCCTAAGGACGAGCTTGTATTAAAATATGGATTGCTTGATACACAAAATGTAATTAAGTGTTTAGTAAATGAGTAAATACTAACTAAAATCATACTTTTTTATTACAAGTCAGATATAATATATTAGGAAAGTATAACTTTAATTGTATATTACTAGATTATTTCAAGGGTAGTGTACAGGTTTCATTATTAAA
This sequence comes from Calephelis virginiensis, assembly GCA_002245475.1. Classification (NCBI taxonomy): domain Eukaryota; kingdom Metazoa; phylum Arthropoda; class Insecta; order Lepidoptera; family Riodinidae; genus Calephelis; species Calephelis virginiensis. Next base: position 9,707 of record NJDC01000624.1, on the reverse strand, counting down.
TACATTTATTCAATCATGTATGTACATCATATTTTATTTATTTGCTAAAAAACATTTTACGATCCTTAATAATAGTGTAATACTGAAAGATCTACATTAAAATAAAAACAGTTTCGTTTAAAACTTTGTATCCAATTAAACAAATACAATATTGATTACAACCAAAATAAGTTTAATGACAGATCTATAAACGTTATTTTCACCCAGTGATTTATTACACTGTGAATTTTTGTTATCTTTAAAAATAACTCTGTAGTTATAGTCGATATAAAATACATGTATCATGGTCACTTAAGTATGTTTTATAGTATTAGTAATAGTTATGTGTTAAGTACTCAATTAATTTTATTATTCAATTAAATTGAAGAAATAATTCAACTACCTATAATATCTTCTATATACATTTCTTCAATCTTCTAAGTTGACAAGTTAAATACTCATACTTTTATCGAATATTTTACACTTCCATATAAAAGTAAATTAAGCAGAAAATATAAACATAGTTTTATGTTATTCTAAAATGTTTTTACAAAAAATATAGTTTTATTTTGTCAAGTGAATATTTTTGGTAACTGTTTGTGCAACTTTGATTTGAGCTGTATTTTTTAATATATCAATAAGTTGGCATATCTCCTCTTAATCGATATTAAACTCATTTAATTAATTTCTTCGTATTTCTTTATTGGTTTTGATACTTTAATACCTATATAATTACGTCATTATACAAGTAGCTATTTAAAGGAGGCAGATCTGTAGAAAACGTTACTTGGCACTAAACACTGCCTACGTAACCCACAGGAAAGTCTCTTGAAGATAAATACGTAATTATATAACTGAACAATTTAGTAATAATAAAGCTGATTGTTTGTTTTTACGTTTCAATATACCCATTTGTGGTATCAATAGAATTTATCAAGTTGAAGTGTTTATTCGTAAGTATTTTTCTTTTTTGTTAAGTAAATACTGAAAATGGTGGTAATTTTGTTGTGCACTCACTAAACTAATTTTAAGTTATCCCTGTCTCCTTTCAACGAAAGTAACAGAAGGAAACAAAACACTTTTAGTGCTGTCAAATTAGACCGTAGACGTCATTTCTACAGACGTTTAATCTATCACGCGGAAAATGTTGATTAAAACATCACGATTAGACATGTCCGCACCAATCTGACACGTCTAAACTGTTCCATCTCTTTTGTTTTTGTTTCATTTGAGAAAGATAGCATGCATCTAAAATAAGTTTAGTTTGTGAACAGCAGAATCACCACCCATGTTACTTATTTTAGCTTTAGTTATAAAACATATATACAGTTAAAGATTTGATGATACTGCAAAAAAGTGAGAACGGTTGACTATTGTTTATTGATATTTGTCATCTGTAGTTAAATTAAAATATAAATGTCCCACTCATCTTATCCTGAGGCGCTGACAGAAAACCAGCGTTGCAGTCCCTGCTGCAACATTTATGCTGAATAAGTACTTCTTCCAGAGATGATACATAATAATAAGTATGTTATTCCTGTTAAAATTGTTAGCTTTAAGTTGGAACTGCATTTCGTTTGTTTTCTTCATATCATGTACTAATTTTGTATAATTTCTGGTAATAAACGATGTCTATGTCTATTTATAAAATTGGAAATCAGATTGTATAAATGTATTAAACAAGAATTAATGATAACGAATAAAAAAACACGATTCAAAGTTTTTATAAATCAACACCTACATAATGACTTAATTTGATAGTCAAATCTTACATTGTAAAAGCTTGGTGTCGTTATTGTTTGAGATTCGCATCTTTAGGGCAGAATCGATTTGATTTATAAAAAAGGTAGATTATATTTTTAATATTGAAAATAACACTATGACATTGCAGAATAGGTATCACAGAAAAAGCTTATCTGTAGAAACAAGTAAGTAATACTATAAACTTACGTTTAAAAATAAAGAAGAATAAAAAAGTAAAACAAAAATTATTTATACATTAACTCCAGAGTAATAAATACAGATATAAAATATATCACATAAAGTTGTAAAAGTGAAAGATTAATGCTTAGTGTTTATAGTATAGGTTCATTGAAACGTAGAAACATATGAATAAATAATATTAGAAATAACGTTACTTATATAAATTATATGTAACCATTAATTAATTTTATAGTCTTTCTTCAGAACTTTTTCTAATGACTAATGGTTTCAATTTACCTCTTAGTTTAACCAATCTCTTGCTAACTTTACCTGTTGATGTCGGATTTCTTAAGTCTGGCATAGAGTTACTTTCATGAACTGATATATGTTCTACAAGTTTTGATGTATTACCATAATATCTTGGCATACTAAAGTCGTTCATTTGAAGCATCATTGTGGATTGTTGTTTTATACTTTGCAAGCTAGTTCCTTCCTTGTATTCAGGTAATAGGGACGGGCTATCAGCAAAGAAACGTGGTAAATTATTACTTTTTATTATTGGAGTGTCAGGCAAAGAACTCAATTTCAATTCACTTTCAGAAATCGAGGGCACTCCTATTGTAGATTTACTCTTGGTTAGTGGAGGTTTTTCTGGCATTAGATGAGCCGGTATGTTCAAGAAAGAGGCGCTTCTGTGTGGAACTCTGGACAATACCTTATTAATCTTTGTAGGATCAACGTTTTTAAGACTTTCAACTCTGTTTAATGTGGGTCTTGCTAATTTACTTCCACTATCTACTCGTTCTAAATTCTTAGCACTATTTGTTCTTAAGATACCTTTCACACTTTCTACTCTGGGCAATGTAAGAGTTGAAGGTAAAATTACTGCTGACACTGGATCATATTCATAAATAGGTTGTTGTTTTGTAATTTTTGTTTCATCTTTTGTTGTAACTGTACTTGCTTTTATAACGTCTTGTTTTTTAACAGCAACACTCATTGTAAGTCCTTCTTCTGTATCTTGACTATTAGTGTCCTCTTCCTCTTCTTCTATTTTAAACATATCATGATTGGCTAAAAGTTCGTCTTTAAACATTATTTCAAAGTCAGTCACCGGGGAGTCAACTTCATCTTCAAAGTAAACTTTGGTTCGATTGGGCTGTAAGTAATCTGGTTCCGATTTAGTTTCTAACTCGTCCAGCGAATTATTACTACTCTTTTTTAACTCATGGTCATCTCTAAATATTAGTGATTTAGAAAATACCTGGAAAAACAGTATACATTTTAAACAATATTTAGTGTATTATCTACAAATCGCCTAAATCAATTCAACTCAGAATGCTTAAAAGATCTTTGTGGTGAAAGTTCTTTGCCGGCGAAAGTTTATTGCTTAGTTATTGATTAGATTATAATATTGTCTAAGCTAGTATCCAATTATAACTAGTGCTCATGAGTAACTATTTTCCTGTAATGTTACGTGTTGGTCCAAGCTCCTTTGCAGAATAGACCATCTGCCTTCCTGTCAAGCAGCTCGTAAAAGGCGAGCATAGGCTTACCATCACTAACACCGTGGTATCCTACTAGGTGGTACAGATTGGCAGTGACTCGCCCGGATTGGTACCACCGCCTTAACTATTCCTGCCACCATAACGTCCAATGCTTGCCGTTGACGTGTTCCGGTCCATTACATTACCACCTTTGTGTCTCTAGGCGGCGTGAATTTCTTACCATCAGGAAATCCGTCTGTTTGTTTGCCTTCCATTATCATAAAAAAAATAATGTCTCAGAATGAACTAAACCTAGATTCTGTGTACATTCAACGATATGTAATACATATTTTCTTTCATCCCACTGTATAAATAGCTCATAATAGATACCTTACCTCGTATAGTTTGTCTGCGTGTAAAGGAAGTTCATCTATCTCTCGCGGTGGGAGATGATTATTGTTCATCGGTTGCTGGGTGACCACGCTATCCAAACTAGCTCCCATATTGGTGCAGCCATTCGTGTATTTTGTGTTTTCGTCTAACCTGAAAGAGAAAGAGGAATATAAATAACAAATGTAATATTAGAGGCGTATGCACGTTCCTGGGTTATTTAGTATAAAGCGATTTAGTGATAGTGGGTGACAGCCTTGTTGATACACGCCTAACTGCACCGTCCAATTGCGAGGCTCGGGTTCGATTCCCGATGGTAACAGGCTTTTATGTGATGAACCCAACTTTTTGCATATCCAGGTCTGGGTGTTTATTATATGTATTCTGGTATTCCCATGTATTAGAATATAATTTGCTTGTCCAGGGATTTAGTCCTGGTTATCAGCTAACTCAAGGTTAAATTTAAATATGGGTTTAACTGTCAAAAACATATTGGTTTAGCCCTATGTTAGAATTTAACTCAGAATTAAACACTTAACTCAGAAAAGTGCGTGTAGGCTTTGAGAGGTTTTTTGTTAACATACAATGAAGTATGTTGGACTACAAATAACGTAACTGCAGTAAATGATTTTAATGAGAGATTTTAATGTTGTGGCATTATAATCATTAGTCATTACAGTACTTATAAAAATCCTCCATCCTTGATCTCTCTGGGAGCATATCATCAGGTCCAAACTTGGTGACAATGGAACAATCTCGAACATACGCAAACTTAAAATTCAAGAAATATTTTCAAAATCGGTCTGCAAATTTAAAAAATAGCAGCCGAACATAGAACCTCCTTTATCAAAATTGATTATAAAATGATTGTACTTTTTACGATTTGTGATTAAGTTCTAGATGGGTAATGGAAAATAAAAGTCTTCAATCAATCGATGTTACAGGCTTTAAACATTTTTTTAACAAAATTTTTCCAGCGTACCATTTCCCAAAGTGCGCCATATTGGATTTAAACATGTGATGTTACATTATTTTCCAAATATTTCCAGTAACCCCTTTCATTTAATACCTATACTGTAGAAATGTATTAAAAACAACTATTCCGCCATCTTGGATGATCCGCCGTATTGGATTTAAAATGACGTCTCAAAGAGTCCTTTCATTTGATACAAATACTGCAGAAGTGCATAAAAAATACTATTCCACCATATTGAATTAAGAATAACGTCACACTATTTTTCGAGTTGGTCTTAACGAGCTCTTTTATGTGATACCCGCATTGTAGAAGTGCATAAAATAACTATTCCGCTTACTTATATTGTCCGCCATATTTGATTGAGAATAATGTCAACTTGTTTTTCGAGTTGCTCTGAACGAGTCCTTTCATTTGATATAAATATTGTAGAAGTACATTAGAAATAACAATTCAGCCATCTTGGGTAGTCCGCCATATTGGATTTAGAATGACCTTCCATTATTTTTCGAGTTGCTCTCAACGAGTCCTTTCATTTGATACCAATATTGTAGAAGTAGATAAAATGACTATTCCGCTATGTTGGACGGTCCGCCATATTGGATTTAGAATATGTCATTCTACCCATACCCATTCATACATGTTTTCATACCCATATTGTAGAAGCCATTCATACCCATATTGTAGAAGTGCATTAAAAATAACTATACCGCCATCTTGGATGGTCCGCCATATTAATTTTTAGAATGACGTAACATTATTTTTCGAGTTGCTCTCAACAAGTACTTTCATTTGAAACTCATATTGTAGAAGTTCATTAAAAATAAATATTCCGCCATATTGAATTTAGAATGACGTCACGTATTTTATCATGCATTGGTGGTAATTTTGTTGCGCACTCACTAAACTAATTTTAAGTTAACCCTGTCTTCTTTCAACTAAAGTAACAGAAGGAGACAGAACACTTTTAGTGCTGTCAAATTAGACCGTACACGTCATTTCTACAGACGTTTAACGTATTACTCGGAAAACGTTGATTAAAAACATCACGATTAGACATGTCCGCACTAATCTGACACGTCTAGACTGTTCCATCTCTTTTGTTTTTGTTTTATTTGAGAAAGATAGCATGCATCTAAAATAAGTTTAGTTTGTGAACAGCAGAATCACCACCATTGTCAACCAAACTAAACGTTTATACAAAATTTCAGCTCAATCGGTTGTAGATATCTGCTTCAAAATTGAGTTCAAAGATTCCACCCGAACTAACATACATACATTTCAACTTAAATAAAAGCTTTTAAAATCAATGCCACTTTTCGTTGTAATTTTGTAACTCAAAAACGTGCTCACCTATCCAAACCAAATGCTTAGGCTTTGTTCGAACTGTTTAGTACCTAGATGGTTCATGTGTAGTTTGCATAAAATGGCCGGGCGGTTCCTCATTTATAACATTTTTTGTAACAAACGAATTCAATAAATGGCGGATCATTTTATTAATGGGTGTTTCTCAGTCTAATTGAAACTTTTTCAAATGGGGATTGTGCTGCCATATTGAGACTGTTTTTAGTTGTTTTGTTTTTCTCTTTCTGATTTGTTGTTTTATGCCATTCATGCGATCATATACGTAGCGAAGCTAGCTTAGGCTGCTAGTAATTACTCTATATATTAATACGTGATGCAAAAACTTTGGACCCGTTTTTACGAAAATTGCGAGGATGCAGGAGCATAACATTCGACATACTTATAGTTTATGTGTAGGAGAAGTGCAGAACGCTAATATTTTTTTTTAATAATAATGCTTATAAAGTATATTAAATCAATAAATATAACATTACCCACACTACCATGCATTTGACACACACAAACAAATATATTGATGATAACGATAAAAGATCACAGATAACGCACTATAAAGTTTGGAAATAAAGTAGTTGGTCTTGAGAAATGAAGATGGCGTTCTTATCAACAAGATATTAAAATGTATTATGGTCGAATTTCGACCAATGGGCGACCACTAATATAAATTATAATGAAGTGATCTCAATTACGTGTAGCAACGAAACCTATATATATCAAAAATGAACTATGAGGTAATTTAGTACCATACGGCAAAAATGTTCATTTCCTGTACCTGTTTATGATATTTCAGGGTTACACTCAAGTGTATAAATTTATATTTACAATGAGATCGTGTGCTACAAATACTTGACGAGAGTTATTGTTATTTGCTATTGTTGTCACTCTTGCATTGATGGCAAATATTTATTAAGATATCAGAGTATAAATATCTTCATGTGTTATTTATTCATTTGTTACATTTAGCTACTAAATTGATATTTATTTCCAGTTATGCACAGGTGGGGAATGTTTGTTCCCAAATACTATTAAATCGTATTTTGAAATAACTTTCTATAATCGTCTCTGTGGTTTAGCGGTTCAGTTGTCGGACTTGACTGCGTGAAGTCACCCGAATCCCGGGTCGAGCAACAAAAAGAAAATTGGGTTTTTACAATTTTCTAATAAAAAATGTTGCTCGGGATTGGATATGTGCCCGGTTGGCGATAGGCTTGCCACCTATTACACTGTGCCTCTGCCGATCTCTTCGGGGATATGGGCGTGAAGATACTTGCTTACTAACTTTTACTTAATGTCTATAATCGCAAAAACATACGAATGAAATGGTTGTTGATATCTAATAGTGACAAACTCTGATTCAATTGTTTTAAAATGACATTTTGTTATTATTTTATATTCTAAATCAGCCTTTCCCAAAGTGGGCGACAACGCCCCCTTGTGGGCGCTGGAAGCCTAGAGGGGGGCGGTATAAATCTTGAAAAAAATGTTTTTTTTTAACTAGGCGCAATAAATATGTTATTGAGGTAATTGACAAGAAAAAAACGAGGGGGGGGCGCTACAAAACAACTGATTTTCAAAGTGGGCGTTACATGAAATAAGTTTGGGAACCTCTGTTCTAAATTAACACGACAAAAACTTAAACGTGATACAATACTAGTTGATTGTATGGTAATGCGAAAAATAATATAGTTTTATAGAATTACGTGACCTTAATGAATGATTCCTAAAAGAAGATATTGTATTTCTACAATAAAATATAATTTTAAGTGTCTTCTCGGTATCTTCATGCCCGAAAAGATAGGCAGATGCACCCACGACTAGCCGAAGACACTAAATCCTACAACGTGATAGATGGCAAGACTATCGCCAACCCAGCACATATCCAATTCCGTGCAACGTTAATTTGAATAGAAAATTTAAAATATAGTTTTTCTAATTTTTTTTTATTGCCCGACCCGAAATCGAACCTGGGACCTCAAGAAGTCAAGTTCGCCGCCGTACCGCGAGACCACAGAGGCGATAACATAAAATTTTCAGAGTTCAATCGTCATCGCCATTGGCTACTTTGACAGATGATGGACTTCATCGAGATTATAAGTATCTTCACGCCCAAATCCCCAAAGAGGTAGGCAGAGACACAACCAGGGCACCCACGACTAGCCGAAGACACTAAGTCCCACAATGTGATAGGTGGCAAGCCTATCGCCAACCGGGCACATTTCCAATCCCAACCAACATTTTTTTATTAGAAAATTGGAAAATCTAAATTTCTTTTTGTTGGTCGACCTGGGATTTGAACCCGGGACCACATGCAGTCAAGTCCAACACCCGGACTGCTAGACCACAGAAGGGACTATCGAGCTTACATTAAACTTTTTTTTTACATACCTACTACTAGGTGTGGAGTCCAAGCGATCGCAACACACAAGAAAAGACGTAAAACAGAGACATGTCACGGTCGGACACGAGCGGTCCCTCGATATACTTTTTTTTAAATCAGGTCAAGATATAAGGTTATAGGTATGAGGTTTATAATTTGATAAGGTTGATTTTTATCAATAAAATTTTTAACACAGGTGGTCACTACAGAGATGAAGTTTGGATCATATTGATTTTTGCTGATGCTAGTTCCATAGTTGTATATATAGAACTAGCTGCTACCTGCGGCTTCGCCCGCGTTTTCACAGAAACCCGGTGTGCGATCGGGATTAAAAATAGCCTATATGTTAATCCAGGTCACAATCTATCTGTCTTCCAAATTTCAGACAAATCCGTTTAGCCATTCGAGCGTGAAAGACTAACAAACATCCATACATACATACTTACAAACTTTCGCATTTATAATATTAATAGGATAGGATGTTTGCTTTATTTTCTCAAACCAGAAACAGTTCTTTTAGATTTTCCTACGAAGACGAAAAGACACGCCGTTTCTTACAAACACCTGTCGTCATAAAAATGATTGTAGGAAACCTATGCACTTTTCTAAATTGTACATACATACATACATACATATCATCACGCTAAGTCCCTTACGGGGTAGGCAGAGAGTAACCTGACAAACCTGTCTGGCTTTCTTCACGTTCATAACCCTTTTCATACAAACACGCCGGTTTCGGAGACTGTTGACACCACCCTAGGATAATATCCGATTGATCTGATCGTGAAATGTCAGCCTTGGTCTCCTCGGGTACCAACATCCATCCACATTCGCATTGTATATCTGCTTTGTCAATCTTTCATCTGTCATTCTTTCCACATGACCGAACCAGCGGAGCATGCCCTTTCGCATTTTAACACCAACACTTTCTTTCAATCCCACTCTTTTTCGGATCTCACTGTTACGAATGCGGTTAGAGAGCGTTACACCACAGATTTACCGTAGTGCTCTCATTTCGACCGCATTTATCCTACTTTCATGCTCTTTCTGACATACTCAACTTCTCGCTTCCATACAATAACGTTGGAATAAGCACAGAATTATGCAAAGCGAGTCTAGCTTTTTGACTCAAAACCTCGCTTTGGAATAGCTTACCCAAAGCTCCATTCACACTATTCCTTGCACTCACTCTCCTCTCTACATCCGCGGTGTACCT
>NJDC01000623.1:83164-99580 GCA_002245475.1 Calephelis virginiensis | reverse complement strand
TTTTTGCAAATAGCTTAGTATGTCCCCCGTGTTGGTCCGGGCTCCTTTGAAAAATAGAGCATCTGCCTTTGCCAGGTAGCTCGTAAAAGGCGAGCATAGGCTTAACGTCACTAACACCGTGTCATCTACTAGGTGGTGGAGTTCCGCAGCGACTCACCCGGATTGGAACCACCGCCTTACCTATTCCTGCTGCCATAATGTCATGACGTGTTCCGGTTTGGAGGGTAAGGTAGCCGGTAAACTTACTTTTTGCTCGAGGCCTAACACCCTGGCCTCAGGTTGGCAGCGCACCATTACCACTTTTGATGTCTCTAGGCGACGTGAATTTCTTACCATCTTACGTCTGCTTTCTTGCCTTCCAATATCATAAAAAAATTGATTCTAATTATGTTTAATGGTAGATTATCTTTATTATCTCATAACATTACACAACTCTGTTACAGCTTATCGTCATCTTTTCACTATAAGAGAGGGCTCGTATTCTGAACTAGAATATGATCCGTTGAGTGTTATGCATTTCAATGATAGAGACTTTACTATGAACGGCCATGCAACCATTGAACCTGCGGTAATGTATAATTTTTAATATAACAGCACTTGGACATTCTGTTTGATTTTTTTAATCAATTCTTTGGAATTAAAAGACAGATTTCCGGTCGATTTTTTTTGTTATATGGAGGAGTATGACTATGGCCACACTGCGATTTAAAATTCACGCGTAAATCATACAAAAATGTACATACTTATCATCAAGTCAAGTCCCTTACGAGGTAGGCAGAGAGCCATTCAATGCCAAATGTTACAATCCTGGCAAACCTGCCTGGCTTCCTCTTGACATTTGACATCACCCTCGGATAAAACGCGATCGATTTAATGGTGGAATGTCAACCTTGTGGTCACAATGGTCACCTCAGGTACCTACATCTATCTACAGTCACATGGCATGTCTGCTTTCTCTTTTTTAATGGGAGAGGTCAGCGAGCAAGCATATGGCTCTCCTGATGTTAAAAGATAACCATGGCCAATAGACAGCACATTGTGACTGTCGCTGTCCTGTGGCCGGGACGTTAGGCCTATTGTGCAAGTCTACCGGCTACCCTACACTGCGCACCGGAACATGACAGAGTCGTTATGGCGACAGGAAGTTGCAAGTGAACCCGGGCAAATTGCTGCACAGCACTTTACCACCAATGGTCTTGTTAGTACCTATTGACCTATATTTTAACCAGTGCTCGCCTCTTACGAGCTACCGGGTAGAGAGACAGATGGTCTATTCTGCTCAGCGAACCCGAACTAACGGGGTACCATCTCAATCTTCCATTTGACATGCTTTCCACATGACCGAACCAACGGAGCATGGCTTTTCTCATTTTATCGCCAAAACTTTCTTACAGTCCCATTCTTTCTCGGATATCATTGGTACGAATGCGGTCAGCGAGCGTTATACCACAGATGTTACAAAAATGTAATGTTGGGAAATTTGATTTCGGCGTTCAATGTTCAAAAACATTCAGCAGAATTCACGAAATAGCGGTTTAGTGCCGATTAATACAATTGAACAGATAAGCTGATATACCTACATGTTGACGTTGCGCTTCATTTGTTTTATACCGTCTCCTTTGTAACTTCTACTTTCGATAACAGTGTTCGAATGACAACAATTTTACGATTTTATTTAAATGATTTTAAACCTACTGTATAATATTTAAATTGAATAGTAGTCCACGTCATGCTTAACATGTTAATTACTTAAGATAAAAATGCTGGTAGGGGGAGGGGAGGGGTTAATTACTTACCAAAAGTTAAAAAAAGTTGTAAGGCCCGTGGTAGAGGCGACTAGGTTTTGTACTGTATACAGGCTACAGTGATGAGTCATCTATCTGGTGAAATAGTCTCCAAATGTTCAAAACATCTTTATATATTAAAGCGTTAAACCTTTTATAGTTTGAATACTTAGTTGTAATAAAAGTATTTTTGAACTTCCTTCTTTTCTTATTCCCTCACAAAAGCGACACATAAAGTATGTGTAAAACTACGTAAGACACCAAAATTTGATTTTACATGTTTGCTGTGTAAATTAAAATATTAATTTCCTAATATTTTTTTCACAGATTTCAGGATTGCTGATAAGCCCGTCAGATTCACTATCACAATTAGATAAACTGAGATTGCGTTTAATTTTTGGACATGCGTGTAATAATCGACAAGTAGTCAATTTAATGAAAACCTGTCAAAACACATTATACAAAAACGCTGTAGCCGCTGTGCAAGATAAAGATATAGGCAAAGATGAAAGTAATAAAACAGAATCTTATAATCAGGAAATTTCAGATGACATACCAACTGACATAGATACCAATGAAGATCTAAACCAAAAAATTACAGAGAAAGATAAAATCGACTCAGATTCAAATGAACAAGACCCTGCAAATGCGGAAGACATACCAGATAAAGAGAAATCCGAGGAAGACAAACAAGAATCAGTAAGTGTTGAAAACAAAGAAAGTAATGAGAAACTAGATGAACAAACTTTTGACACTGATAATAATATTTCTAAAGTTGGCCGAAACAGACCAGCTAAAGCGTCTTTTAACAGAAATATTCTAAGACCAAATACGCACACATATGGCAAAAAAGATAGTCACAATAAAAACGTAGAAAAAATTAAAAAATCAGTGGCTAAGAGACTGATGAAAAACAGTTTAGTAAAGAATAGTGTTTCAGGGTAGAAAATAATTATAAATATGAAAATAATCAAGACTTCTTCAGTGTGAATTTTCAAATAAATTTACATTTTCCAATCACTATATCTTAATATACATAATATATCTCTTCTGTACATGTGTTTTGTCACCTAACACCTGCTTAAACAGCGTTACCAAATTAATTGATAATTGTTTATGTATATTTCAATGGGTTCCTAGAGTGTTTGAAGGCAAAGTTCGGCAGAGTTAAGCGCTGTTGTTGGTATTTCACTAAAATTAAAGAGTTACAAAGTTTGCCGAGTCAGCTAGTATTATTATAAAATAATAAAATAGCATTAAAGATACTGTATAGATTTTATTTTTGACCTCCGACAGAAAGTTGTAACACTCCTTGTGTTACAAGTTTGACGTGTAATTATGTGTCTGGTTGTAACATAAATCCGAAACGAATGGACAGATTTCGACCTGGCTTTTTGTTTGAAAGCTGACGTGGTGAAGATAGCTTTTAGCTCATTACGGATAGGTTTTGTCGAAGGTTAATAAAAAAATTAAATTTCTAATTATTAGTAGTTAGGATAAGAATCCAACTTAATAATAACGTTACGTTATGTCAAATGGTGTTTTCGAGGTATTTTCGATTTAAAAAAAAACGTGTGAAGTGGCTGTGGATTCCCAGTCAAAACGAAATTCTTCTTATTATATACTAGCGGCCCGCCCCGGCTTCACACGGTTATGAAATATACATATAAACCTTCCTCTTCAATAACTTTATCTATGAAAAAAACCGCATCAAAATTCGTTTCGTCATTTTAAAGATTTAAGCATACAAAGGGACATAGGGACAGAGGAAGCGAGACTTTGTTTTATACTATGTACCTAGCGAAGTATCAAAAATCTTGACGCTTTTTTCGATTTTGCTTTTATTCTGTTCAGTGTGTGTATCGCGTGATAAGAATGTTCATTCCATTTAGGTGCTCAATAAAACTGGACGAATCCGCGGCCGCAGGCTAGTTTTACTAAAGGTACTAATTGAAAATACATCCCCAAACCGAAAATAAATTTTTGTTCGTCAGGTTTCTAGTAAAACAGTTCATGTTTTACTTTCAAACAAGGGACCAAAACCTGTTTTTATTCCTTAAGATACATAATTATTTTTACCAACCTAAAAAAGCGGAGTTTCTCAATTTTGGCTATGTTTTTTGTATGTTGTTACGTACGTACGTTACGTGTTGTTTGTATGTCCCAGCCAATGGCGAAAGGATATTGATGGTAATTTTTTGAAGAGGGATCACGATTCGGAAATGGTCCCATACAAAGAACAAGATGTGTTTTTTTTTATGATATTGGAAGGCAAACAAGCAGACGGATTTCCTGATGTTAAGAGATTCACGCCGCCTAGAGACACCAAAGGTGGTGATGGTGCGTTGCCAACCTGAGGCCGGAATGTTAGGCCTCGAGCAAAAGTAAGTTTACCGGCTACCTTACCGTCCAAACCGGAATACGTCATAACGTTATGGCGGCAGGAATAGGTAAGGCGGTGGTACCAATACGGGCGAGTCGCTGCTAAACTCTACCACCTAGTCAGATGTCACGGTGTTAGCGACAGTGAGCCTATGCGCATTTTACGAGCTGCCTGGCAGGAAGGCATATGGTCTATTCGACAAAGGAGCCCAGGCCAACACGGGGTACAACACGGTGTTCTATTTAATTTATATTTGTGGTCGCCCATTGGTCGAAATTCGACCGCTTTAATATTTTAACACCAAATTTAAATATCTCGTTGATAGGAACGCCATCTTCATTTCTTAAGACTAACTACTTTGTTTCCTGTATACTTAGTTAGTGCGCCATCTGTGATCTTTTATCGTCACCATCAACATATTTGTTTGTGTGTGTCAAATGTATGGTAGTGCGGGTAATGTTTTATTTATTGATTTAATGTACTTTATAAGCATTATGATTGAAAAATATTAGCGTTCTTTATTTCTCCTACATATAAACTATATAAGTGTGCCAAATTTTATGCTCCTACGTCCTCGCAATTTTCGTAAAAAGGGCTCCTAAGTACCACTTGTATGGTTCATGTGAATGAAGTTTATTCGGATTCTGTTTCTGACCTACATATCTCTGCACATGAGCATTATATATCTGCATTAGTTTTTCACTCGCCATTTTTTTTTATTGTTAACGAACAAACGGAGCATGTTCTTTTTTAATTTAATGCTAAAACTTTTTTCAATCCCACTCTATCCACCACTCTATCTCTGACCTCGCTGTTGCGAATGCGATCGGTGCGCGTTACTTTACAAATTTTCTCTAGCGCTCTCAATTGAATCAAATTTATTTTATGTTTTTTCCCCGTGTTGTTGCGGGCTTCTTTGCAGAATAGACCATCTGTCTTCCTGCCAGGTAGCTCGTAAAATGTGAGCATAGGTTTGCTATCACTAACACCGTGACATCTGAACAGGTGGTAGAGTTTCGAAGCGACTCTCCCGGATTGGTACCATTGCCTTACCTATTCCTGACGCTATAACGTCATTTCTTGCCGTTGGTGTGTTTCGGTTCGGAGTGTTAGGTAGCCGGTAAACTTACTTGTGCTTGAAGCCTAGCATCCCGGCCTCAGGTTGGCAACGCATCATTACCACCTTTGGTAGAGGCGGAGTGAATTTCTTACCATCAGGAAGTCCGTCTGCTTGTTTGCCTTCCAATATCTTTAAAAAAACTGTAACGCTATTTCTGACATATCAACTCTCGCTTAGTAAGTACCCAACTCTTAGGAGAAGCTCAGAATTATGCAAAGCGATCGCTCTGACTCAAAACTTGACTTTGCAGTAGCTTACCCTATTCTTTATACATCTGCTGTGTACATCCCTGTTAAGTGCAAGATGTACAATTTCATTCACTTGTTCTACCACTACACTATCTACTAAATCTCTTGCATCTATTCTTGTGACGTCATTTTATTTCAAAAAGATCATTGCTTTGATTTTATTCGCATTCATAAGTTATACCAATCTCTGAAAAACTACGCAAACTGATCTTAAACCGAAGTACTTTATACGAGTTTGCTTGTATTATGGTATTTAATCAATGACACCGAATAAATTCTTTAAATTCACAAGACTGCCCAGCAAATTATTTTCTAAGTTGAATCGCGGGATTTATTCGCTCATTCACTCCTAGTCTTACCGTTACTCTTGAATCTCGATTTCATACACATTGGAAATTGGAATTGCATATGCTATTTCAGGTACCCTAGTACCCAATACTACCGAATTGTTAACTTAAAAAAAGAAAACAGCATGCATTGCATGAAATCGAAAGAGCAACCTTACTAAATTCTGCTTCTGATAAATCAATCACTTCTTTAGAAACCTCATGATTATGGTTGAGCAATAAAAAAAAATTTGAAGTTAAGCTTTATTTATTTAATTTATTGTTAGTTTTCCTTATTCCTCTTTTCGCATTCTTTTGCGTATATAAAATTTATTTTTCGTACGTCTGTTGAGCTTAGACCTTGCCAGTGACCCATTGCCCAGCCGTCATTCTGAAATTTTATGTTTGTAAGTTACACACAGGTGAAGCTAATGCTCTCTCCTGGTCCAGGCGATGCATATTTAGCTGAAGGAGACAATTTGTGGTATTAAGAACTAAAGTAAAATCCATATTATATATTTTTTATTTTTTTTATATAATACTGCCGCGTATTAAAATTATTTAGTTCTCCTGCGGTAAAAAGAACAAATAACCAAACGAAGTCTGCATAGACCAAGCGTACTTGCTTTACCAAAAGTACTCACACAAGGTGGAACAAAGAGCATTCTAGATACATATTTAATCTTTGAAGGAGCATAATTTGGTAATAAATTACCCAAAGATATTAAGGATAACTCATTTATAAGTTTTAATATTAAATTATCAGCACATATTCTTGAAAGTTACAATAATTAAAAATACCAATTAAGTACTCAATACAAACTTAGCAGAAAGTCGTTAAATGTGTGTCCGGTGATACATAGCTTAATGAATATTAATTATCATGTAAGTGTACTTTGTCTTTTTATGGGAATAAACTCTTTAAACAATAAAATTAAATAAATATTAATAATAACAATTAAATCGTTGAGAATTCAGATATCTGGATAAAAAGTAGCGTAGTGGCACTAGTTTCAGTCTCTTAATCATTTCCATACACAATAAATGTACCAAGAAAATGCTCCGTTGCTAGATTTTTTGTTTTTCTCACATCAGGAACAAAAAAAACTAGGTTGTAAAATATAAATAACAAGTTGAATAATGAATAAAAACTAAAAAAAATACACTTTTGGATAGAGCTAAACTAAAAAATCCATATTAAAAAGTTGACTGATGAAAAAAACATTTATCGTAAAAAGCGATGGGTACTTGTAAGGTACTTACAACAATTGAAATTGTTATCAAAACTGTTATTTATTTCTGATTTTTTTAGTTTCTAACGATGACATGGTCACAGAAACGAAGATACGGCAATTTAGTATAATATAATACGATTTATATTTAAAAATTGTCTAAATTCTTTTTTCTGATCAATCTTTTTTCACGGTGTTGAATGCCAATCAAGCAGAAATCACCTTACGAAATACGCTACAACTTACAAGGCGTGAAATTCGGAGAGACTCCATACCAGTCAGTCAGCTCCATCGTCCTTCATGAAAGTCACGATTATAATTGTCTGCCTTGTATAATCTTATTTATTATTTTGTTGCGTTATTTAAAAACTGTAATATGTCCGTATTGATCGAAATGAAATAATCTCCTATGCAATTTTATTCAAAATTAAATAATTGTGATCGACAACCTACTTGGATATGGACGGATAGTGTATAGCTATTTGAATATCGATTAATACCGTTTAAAAAAAACACCTTCACAAATAATTAATTACTTTAAACAGCTATTTGTTACCATAAAAAAGATTAAGTCAACTTTAAATGATTTTGGGGACCTTCTGTAGATTTAAAGCGGAACAATTCTTTTATTTATTTTTTTACTCCACTTTAAAAGTTTACGCTGTTTGATTGAATCTAGCTACATGTCCGTACTCAATAAATAAAATATATCCCTGGACAACTTGCACAAATTGAATCTAACCCTAAAGTAAGCAAATTATATGCTTGTGTTGTGGGTGTTAGTCAACGATTCTAATACATATAAATACTTAAATATATACTAGAATAAATTTAATAAACACCCAGACCCGGAAATGCAGACATCTAAATGTTCGTTACCCAAATGTCTGCCCTCGTCGGGAATCGAACCTGAGCCTCGTGTATGATCGGTGTAGTTAGGCGTGTACGCTAGCCACTCGACCAACGAGGCGGTCAACGTACATGACGCAAGCTTTAAAAAAGGAACACTTTGGGTTTTGTCAGATCCTGACCATTCTGGTCATGATAAAGTGTCATTTTTTTATTATTGCCACAAATTTTAAAGTAACATGTTATTGCATTGTCCTCGTCCCTTGATAAGTGCGTGATGTTTCAATTCAATCCGGCGTTTCAAAGTGCGCTTTAAAAAAAGCAACATTATGTTCATTTTTATATTATATATACATCGATACACACAAAGTAAATAAATCATTTTAAAAAACAAACAAACCGATAGATTTGTCAACGCCAAAAAATAAATGTTACAAATATCACAAATGTAAGTGATTGTTTGAATACAAAGTAAAATAATTCAATAAATATTTATTATAAATCATATTATAAGCGATTTAGAGCGTAAACATAGTAAGTTTATCATTATATTTTAGCACATATAAAACAAACTTAATAAGTACGATAAATATTCATATCAAACAAATGTAAATTTTCTAACAGTTAAACTGAAAGTTCATTAATGTTATCTGATTACAGTAAGTTTCTTCTGTGGTTTCTTAATATGTTCATGATTCATAAAAAGCATAAAAAAATGTTACAAGAATAGTTTTGTGGTGACTATTTTTAGTAAAGTGAAGTAAAGTATCTTCACGCCCATATCCCCGCAAAGGTAGGTAGGGGCACAACCAGGGAACCACGACTAGCCGAAGACTAAGTCCCACAATGTGATACGTGGCAAGCCTATCGCCACCGGGCACATATCCAATCCCAAACAACATTTTTCTTTATTGGAAAAGTGGGAAAACCACATTTCCTTATTATTGTTAAACCCGGAAATCGAACTCAGCAGCTTATGAAGTCTAGTGCAACATCCACATGTTGGTCCACACTGTTAGAACACAGAGGCGACCAATATTTTTATTTTATACATTTTAGTTTATTGTTTTATATACATTATGAAACTGAAAGGCAAAGAAATGGGCGGCTTCTTTAGATGACAAAAAATACCATCCAGACCTTACGATACTTACTAGTGAGAGTCGGACTTATATAAAATGTGTAATTTTTCATAAAAATAGGTCAAACATACGAAAAATCTCTTATTGATATGTAGTGACTCTAAACTACACAAGTTCAGACGTCTATGTACTTTTCTGAGTTCTCAGTGTATTTGTCACATCGGATTGCCTCTATCAATGATTAACCAATTAATCAATCAATGATCTTGATCAAATGATGGTCAAGTCTATGTTGTAGAGCTTTTAAACTTTTTTGACAATGTCAATTTGAGGTCCAGATAAAGGTCTTCATTTCTTGTTTTCTACATTTGAATACACTGTGTATTAGTTCTTTGCTATATTCCATACCTCAACACCATAAGTCCATATCGGTCTTAGGACTTGTAAATTAATGTTTAACTTGGATGGTTAATTTAAAATATCTGCCAATAAGGTAATAGACATTTTTTATAACGTATGCCTGTTGTGGTGGAATATTTGTTTATTTGTGTAAATTGTGATATAAGGGATATCTTTTCCTTTTTTATTAGTACAACTAAGTCGTAGTAGACCTGGCTTCGTTCAATTGACCCGTCATTTTTGTCCATGACTGGACTTTAGATACAGCAGTTTGAACTTTTTCTGTTGTTTCCTTTTGCGTACTTTTCATAGAAATTATAGCTTTCTCGTCTACAAAAGTTGCAATTATGCTATTTTCTGTTTACAGTATATCATAAGTATAAAGCGTTAACTAAATTGGTTCGAGTACACTTCCTTGAGACACTCCAGCTTTTAACATTTTTAATTATTTATACGGGATACTCACGATCTCTTTTTATTTTATTTGTCGATATTTCGGCCTAGTTGCATAGGCCGTGGTCACGACGGGACTGAGAAAAAAAGAAATCGTGAGTATCCCGTATAAATAATTAAAAATGTTAAAAGCTGGAGTGTCTCAAGGAAGTGTACTCGAACCGATTTAGTTAACGCTTTATACTTATGATATACTGTAAACAGAAAATAGCATAATTTTTAATACGCGACGATTTAAGTTTAAAATCCTATTCTCCAGCTTTTATTAATTTAAGACTTCAACACACTTTACTTTGAAACATTATTTCTTCAATATAGAACTGTTAAATGTTTGCGAACTGGATAGGAGTCACACATTTTGTTTTTCAAATTTAATCTTCGTGTCAAACTTGACCAAATGCATGCGCCATGTCTAGGGCAAATGTTGAACTAACTTTTCTTCTTAAAACGACTTTTTAGCACCTATGCACATGATCTCTTGTAAAATGTTGTTATCTGAATCCAAATCCATGATTTAGTATATTTTATTTATAAAAATAGGTTTCAGTTGTTTTAAAGGGGACGTCTCGAAAACTTAGAAACGACTGGTACTTGTGAGATGGTTCTATAATATGTACCTTCTTGAGCAGTTTTACAGATTAACAATTATAATGACTTCTGTCAACCGCTACAAACATCACTTAGATTAAAACATGTACCTAACATATTTTAATCTAAGCGATGCAATAGTAAAGTTTGTTAGTTTAATGATTTATTTTTAAGTAGATTCTTTAGTATTACACCTGGTAAATAGGAATGTATTAACATATGTCGAACCGCAAAAGAGTTTTGTGAAAATATTAATAATGTACTGCTTACCCATATTGGATACATGATATTAGTAACACCATTTTTAATCTGTAGCCATGGGAAATGCATGACGCTTTGGTAATCATAGGCAAAACCTACAGATGCTTCCGGCGAAAGTTTCTTACTCATTTCTCGTTTTAATTCTGAACACAGAAAATTAAGGTATTTTAATATTTTTATCTGATAAAAAAGTATCTTCACGCTCATATCCCCGACGGATGAGGCAGAGGCACAACCAGGGCACCCACGACTAGCTGAAGACAATAAGTCCCATAATGCGATAGGTGGCAAGCCTATCGCCAACCAGGCAGATATCCAATCCCGATCAGCATTTTCTTAATTAGAAAATTGGAAATACCACATTTTCTTTTTGTTACCCGACCTGGGATTCGAATCCGGGACCTCATGAAGTCAAGTCCAATACTTGGATCGCTAAACCACAGAGGCGACTAATGTATTATCTTAAAAGAAATATGAAAGTGCCGACTGCTTTCTTGATACTAAGAAGTAGACATGTTACTAGTACGTTAGCATATGTAAGTCAGTTGACTACCCTAACCTCCACCTCGGGATATGGTAATGACGAGCAATAACTTTTTGACGGTAATCAAACTGTGGTGATGGTAATCAAACTGGCGAGGTGCTCTACCACTCTACCATGTAGAAAAAAGAGTAGATAATCCAATTATTTTTAACTGCCTCGCTGGTCAAGGGGATAGCGTACATACCTAACTCTACAGATGGTATGATACCCGACGGGGGTAGGCATTTGTGTGATGGACACATTTATCTATTTTAAGCATTTCTATGTATTAGAATCGTTCACTAACACCCATAATTATAATTTGCTTACTACGGGGTTAGTTTTAATTTGTGTAACTTGTCCAGAGATATTTATTGGATTATAATGTCTGATAATTGTATTTTCACTTTGTGACCGTGTCACGGAATTCTGTACCTTACTTTTACACTAACTTAGATTAGAATTTTATTTGTTTAAAAGCAGACTCATGATTCCGCTTTAAATTTTAAGCTTTCATTAACACCAGTTAATTGGAAGCAGAGTTACAATCAATTAAAGAAAATATCACACACAGTAAAGAACGCTTATTGCCGCGTAGTTAAAGCTAGAAACTTATTTAAGAATTTTGACAGTACTTGTAAATAATGTATAGAGATAAAAGCATGGTAAAATTAATTTATCTCCAAAGGCTCAGGAAAATGTATAGGAATTTAAAGATATATTTTTTTGATTATTAAATAAACTACGAGACAAAAATATTATGAAATTTTCGGTTTAAAACTTTCTATGGTAATTAACAGCTGAGAAATCGTGAAAAGATAGAAGACGTCCGTGGTAACGTAGATTACATTTTTCATGTAAGTTATGAGGAAGAATATTCCTATTATTTTTGTAATGGTAGAAAATACCTGGTGTGAGTTGGTCCCATGCTATATGCAGGAATGAATCTCTATCATGCATGTTATGCTGATGCTCTAGTCCTAGTACATGTACAAACAGATGAAGAAGATCATTCACCGAGTTAAAACAGTCGCTATTGATGTACAAAATCTGCAAACAAGTGTAATATAAAAATGGTGACTGAAAAACGTGTATTAAAAAATAGTATGGTTTCTTTTCAATTTATTTATTTATTACAAAAGACAGCGAAAAATGGTGTGATACCTATACCTTTTGGAACACATCTAACTATTTAATTTAAAACCAGGTAGAGGCACAACTAGGGCACCCACGACGAGCCGAAGACACTAAGTCCCACAATGTGATAGCTGGCAAGCCTATCGCCAACCGGGCACATATCCAATCCCGGGCAACGTTGTTTTCATTAGAAAATTGAAAATATACATTTTCTATTTTTTAAGCCGGACCCAGGGATCGAACCCGGCATCTCAAAAAGTTAAGTTTGACGCCGGACCGCTAGACCACAGATGCGAATAAATTTATTAAAGTATACTTTCATTACACTAATTTAATATTACTTTAATTTAAAACCTGTATTGATGTATTAAACACGGAATGAAAAATCGCCTCTGAGGTCTGGTTTTCCGGTGTTGCCGGTCAGAAGTTGGTGGTCAGTCAGAAGACCTGAGTTTGATTCCCGGATCGAACAGCTCGAAATGTATTTATTGTCGGTTGGCAACAGGCGTGCATCTGTTATGTCAGAATGTTGTTGCATTCTGTGACTAAGTACCTAAATACCTTCGGCTAATCGAGGGTACCTTGTTTGTAGATACGTCTGTCTACCTCTTTGGGAATGCAAGCGTGAAGAAACTTTACCTTGCTCCCGTTTGGTCTACCAGGCTTGGGACATTCACATCCCGGTTTCGCTGACCTGGCTAAAACTAAGTTATTTTCCGCGTGACGTCTTTTTGGACCACCGCCTTTTGTTTTCTGTTTTTGACTTTTTTGATTCATCTGCTTTCGTGATTGTTTTGGAATCTTCCCCTGATTTGCTGATGTTAAGGATGAACGTTGACCTGTAAATACATAACAATTAATGTGGCTAGAAAATCTAAAATAGTGTCTGTCGTTCCAAGCAACTCTCGCATGAGGAAACAAAATGAAAATCTCCAAAACGTTGGTCCTTCGACGTTGGATTATCGTGGATCAATAAAACCTGGAATTCGAAACGAATCAAATTAATTGAAAAAGTATATTGTGAGATTAAGATTTTTTGAGTGATATACTCGTAGAAAATGTTACTAGAACTAAGATGTATAAACTGAAAACCATCTTTGTTTTGGGGATGAAAAAAGTGTATATGTCCACACTCATAGATACAAACTTATTTATACAATATAAGAACATAAAAAATTGTTGGCTATAGTACTTATCTAATTCATCATGCCAATGCCTCCCAATCAACAAAATCTGTTACGCGAAAAATTAGGCGAAAGTTACATTTTAAAACTAGCTTCTCCGACGTTAACAAATATAAGAAAGTTTTATATTGGTACCTTAGTAGTAGTATCATCATAGAAAAAAAACTGAGTCATGCTACATTGAGGCAACATTAGGGGGTCAAGAGGACAATCAAATGTTACAAAGTAACTTTCCGGCAAAACTATTGTCGAGCATCCTTGTGATAAATTACTAATTATATGATCATTACATCACTATCTTTCAATCCCCATTATAATTTTATAACAATAATAATCTATTTCATTAACATAGTTGCAAAATCGCCATACCAAATTTCGTCTAAATGAAAGATTAATAATAATTTATTCCTCCAACATACTTCCATCCCTGTTTGGTAGGCGTGTGCACTGTTCTTTAAAAAATAGTCTAGTCGTATGTTCTATGTTTAAAATGGTAATATACAGACGAGCTTCAACCTTCATCATATTAGTATGCTCTACAACACGGTACGGTAGACACGGTACAATTGTATTAAAAACATGTCAATGGAAATCAGTTCTGGATCTCAAGTTAAAATCGAAGAAGTGTGTATGCAATTTTACGTGTATTTTTTTATGATATTGGAAGGCAAACAAGCAGACAGATTTCCTGATAGTAAGAAATTCACGCCGCCAGAGATACCAAAGTAATGGTAATGGTGCGCTGCCAACCTGACGCCGAGATACTAGGCCTCGAGTAAAAGTAAGTTTACCGGCTACCTTACCCTTCGAACTGGAACACGTCATGACGTTATGGCGGCAGGAATAGGTAAGGCGGTGGTACCAATCCGGACGAGTCGCTGCTAAACTTTAGCACCTAGTCAGATGTCACGGTGTTTGTGACGTTGAGCCTATGCTCGTCCTTTACAAGCTGCCTGGCAAGGAAGGCAGATGGTTTATTCTACAAAGGAGCCCGGACCAACACGGGGAAAATTATTATTTATTTACCTTTTTCTTTTCGTACAGTAATATTACTTCTTAGTTGTGAGCGCAAACTATCACTATTATCACTGTCATCGTTATCAATTTCATTGTTTTGTGGTCCTGGCGTCCTGTAATTATTAGTTACCATGTATGTCAATCTCATGTTCGCCATCTCAGAACCATCCCGAGTTGTTATTTCTGTAACCGTATCTAAGACAGTACTATCTAAATCACTATTTTCCGTAACAGTATTATCATTATCAGTGCCATTATCTTTATCAGTCTCAATTTTATCATTAGTTATTTCGTTACTATTTTCAACTTTTTCAACGGCATTTTCACTAGTTTTATCATGATCATTTTCATTTTTATCAATATTATTATCACTAACATTTTCTTTATTAGATTCAGCTTGCAGGTGGTGAGTACTAATATTTTCTTCCTGATCAACCTCTTCTCCTTCATCCTCACTTCCATCTCGAAACTGAATACATGTCTCTTTTTCGATATGTTTTATAACGGCTTTAATATTTTCTCTTTCTTCAATAGCTGGTAAGTTATTTGAAATTCAATTAATAAAGGGTAATCGATTCCTAGAATTGAAAAAATATCTTCTCGCTCATATCTCTGACAAGGTCGCATAGGCACAACCAGGGCACTTACGAGTAGCCGAAGACATTAAGTCAAATAATGTGATAGATGGTAAGCCTATCGCCAACCGGGCACATATGCCAGTCCCGGGCAACGTTGTATTTTTTAGAAAATTAAAAAAAACACGTTTTCTTATCTTTTGTTGCCTTGCCCGGGGATCGAGCCCGGGACCTGAAAGTAATGTTAAGAAAATTGGAGTCGAGTATTTAGTAAAACTACGTAAATGCGTTACTGTTTTTTACAATTTAATTGAAAAGCAACATAAAGAATATATTGGCCCGCTTCATTAACGCGAAAGTACTAGGAAATGTTCCTTGCAAAACACCTAGCTTATTTTAAAAGCAAATGAAATATCTATTTTCACGACTTAGTTAAACAGCTACATAAAAATTACATGCTGTGGTAAAAGCTACGAGAAATAATATTATTTAGCTACTTTTTTAATAAATTTATTAAGAAAGTTAACTTACAAAATTCAATATTGTCCCTTATTTTGTAATTTATTATTCCATATGGCCAGATCCTGTTTGCAAAATACTTTCGAATCGCAGGTTCAGTCGCAGGTTTTGCTTCCTGGCTCGACTTTATGACACTAGGGCAAGTTTTTCTCAAGTAGTCACTGTTACGTGTTGTGCAATCATAACCGAAAATCATTCCAACCTTTTCCACGTCAATTTCACTAAGCCCATCACGTTGTCCTATCTTGATGCCAGGCTGTAAAATCATTACGAGTAATTATGTTCTTTTGATCAGATGCAGCCTGCGCTTTTCATTCGTAAGAACCTGTTTTATGCACAATATAATTATCTATTTGAAATACATACATACATACATACATATCTTCACGCCAAGTCCCTTACGGGGTAGGCAGAGAGTATCGAGTGCCAGACTTCACGATCCTGACAAACCTGTCTTGCTTCCTTCACATTCATAACCCTTTTCATACAAACATCTATTTGAAATGTCATATATTTCCCAGTAGCAATAAGCAGAAATGCCTGTCGTGGAATACCAAAGATGTTATTATTGATGCAGGTCATTGATATAAAAATTGTGCTCTACGTTCAACATTGCCAAGCACTGATTGTAAAGGAAATAAGTAAAGTGATAAAACTAATCTGCCATGTTTATAGTTAGTCAAATTAAAGTATTAGTCAAAAATTTATTTAACTTCATTTACTTGAGATGGACAGA